>CM073770.1:102585414-102656073 GCA_037158775.1 Hetaerina titia | reverse complement strand
CCCTTTACCCGAAATCCAACCCCTCTCGCTCTCAAACCCCTCTCGGCCCTCAAACCCTCTCGCCCTCAACCCCCTCTCGCCCGCAACCCCTCTCGGCTCTCTTCACCGGCGACCCAGGCCCCATCCACACGCCGCCCCTAAGCGATGGAGATCCCAGCTTCCCCCCCCCCCCCACCTCGACTCCATTCAACCTGGGCGTGTGTGGCATCACAAAGCCGTCTCGCCCAGAGATAGGCAACTGAATTGAAATTATCGACATAGCTGTATCGATACAGATGAAGAATGCCGTCGTAATTTGATATTATGGTTAAACATTAGAGATTTCGGCTTAAAATTCTGCGTCGAATAATTTCAGTTGATGGTGTAACACTGAGGAAAGATAAAAATTTTTAAAAGGTATTTCGATGTGAAATTCACTAAGGACACCATACGGCGTAAACGTTTTGTAAAAGGAAAATTTGCTTGACGATGACGATGTTGACAAATATCAAAATGGCTGAAACGATTGAAATGAGCTCTTGCATAGTAGTAATAGTACTTCTAATAGTATTGAATAAATGAATGAACTCCAATAGGCGTAAACGTGTTTTCGGCTATGGAAGTTTTTAAAAATCAAAATGGCTACAAAATATTATTTGTTGCAATTAGTAAGCCCTCGGCAGCATCATGACACGACGACATCCAGGATCAAGCAGATATAATCACCGCGGATGTTCCCCCTGCCGTATTGTTAAGCGTTTCCTCCTTCAGCTTTTCGAGCCTTCTGCCTGCCCTTGTGCGGGCTGAAATCACGTCTCTTCCTCCCGCTGCCCATCGCTCCCTCAACATTCTGACCACCCCTTGAGTTCCCACCGTACTCTATTCATGTCTATCTCGGATTTCCTCGGGTCTTCCCGTCTCCCATCAGTTTAAAAAATTCGTCCCATTCTTGTAGCAAATACTTTTTCAGAGAACGGTACTCTTCGCCGCATCACCGATGTCTCATTTTTCCTTCAAAACACTACTACGCGGATACGAGAATATATCCACCTGCTCTAGTTATTATCCCCGCCTACTTCATTCTTTCAATTGATTTCCTTTTTTCCCAATAATCGTCATATATCTCTCGCAATGCTCCTGTAAAGCACTCAACAATAACTCATATCCCTTTCTTGTTAAAGTACGTTATCCCTTGCCTTGAATCCCTTAAAGCCTCCTCGATGCCCGCTGTTATTCCTTTGCTCGAGCCATTGCCATCCGCCTCTTATTTAGTTATAATTGTACCACACTGACTTATATTTAATTCATTGGCATATATATTAAAAGGGGTACTGTCCAACAAGGAATTATCCGCCATGTAAGCCTGTGTACGTATGCTCATTTAAATTTTGAATGACTTTATGCTTATCAATGCTTATCAAATATCAAAATTAAATTATCAATGTTAACTGAAAAATTGGATATAATTTCATCAAAATATTATCAAATGATCGTCTAATTAAATTAAATCGATACGGGCATAACGATATATATCTTCCATTAATGCTCTCGACGAACCCCTTTTGACCGAAGTTTGGACCAAGAGCCCCCTCCCCCCCACATCGTCTCCTCAACCCACGCACGCAATATAGCCTAACCCGGTGAAGGGCCCGGGGCCCATAAAGGTCCGGGTGCCGCCGCCGGGAAGAGGGATGGATCCCGCCGCATAATCAAGTCGAAGTCGCCGCTGCCGTTTGCATTCATTTTGTAGTAATGGAGTTCCCTTCCTTCCTCCAGCACCACATCCATTTTTTTCCCTCACGGACCCCTTCAAATTCCTCACATGGGATGGAGTGAATTTCTGCACGTTTCTACAGGAAAGGGGGAGAGCAAGCTGAGGGGGAAAGATTAATAGGTTCAATAGCGAGAGAAGCAAATTCATGGCCCGCTGCTTTTTGGCTGATTCTCACAGCACGCACGCCCTAACACCTTGGGCAAGATGAGCGATCAAATTCTCGCATTGTTCACAAATGACCCGTGTCTTCCAAATCCAGTCACTCCTGTCGACCAATGGGAACACTATTACCCGTCTATTGCTTGACTTTTTGTTTCGATCCGAATCTGGAAATATGAAATTGTCAAATTCCTGAAATCAATGATTTACTGAATGCTTCTCTCGTTTGCTGCTGCTTTTCGTGACCTTTATAGATGATATTGATCGATGGTTGGAGATTGGCATCGGGTAGCTGGATAACTTCTTCACCCGAATCGAGTAAACCTTAACGCATCCACTTTCATTAGCGAAACATTTTATGTTCTCGAGTCGAAATGGCCCTTATGCTCAACCCCAAATTACGCATGTCGCATTTCTTAGATTGAACGTGAACCAGTCTCTGAGACAACCCGTCCAATGTCACGGGGACTACGAACATGGAGGCGCCGTGATTTGTAGCGGCGAACGAACGCTTTCCGCGCCTCTTCGCGAGGCGGCAACCGCCGAAACCATCGACAATATATGTGAATAAGTCATTTGATTCTTTTCGCGGTAAAAAAATTTATTGCACTCACCGAAATTAAGATTTGAGTAAAGAGATGAATGTGTTTTAAGAGCCGTGCAGCACTTAAGCAGTGAGTGACTGCACGCAATCGCACGAGCATTTTGAAAGGAAAAGGAAGCTTGTTAATTATTGTAATGGAACTGGAGCCCAAGGAATCGAATATGTGCTCGCGCCATTCGTTGTCATACATCCTCGGGGAGGAAAAAAAGAAAACAGCCGGAGGACAGATGTCATAAGCGATTTTCATTTTTGAAAAAGGGTGACACGTTAAAATAAATGACTTTTCCCTTGTTTTTGCTCATAGCAGACTCATTAAAGAAGTATTTACTTATTCAGAGTTCTGTCCGTAATCACAATTACATGTCACATTTGCCATACTTAATATTTTAGTTGTTGAAATTAAGGTCTATTGCTTTGCTATTTTTAAACGAACGCCTTCAATTCCTCGTCGTATGAGAACTTGCAGCTGTAATTGGTATTAAAAAAATTTTTAAGAGTTCTGATGAAGGAAAAATAAAAAAAAATTGATAATAATTCTGGATGGAATCTTCTGGACATGGGATAACAGTAGTAGTAGTTTTTGGGGAGGCAACCGACATCTAAGGTTATTTGTGCCATTAGAGATGGTTGGGAACGGAAGGGTGGAGAGAAACCCGGCGTCGGCATTAGCCTACTCTTAACGAAAGGCGCCAAGAGGTCCACAGTTGAACGTCTCATCCGACGGACGTCGTGCTCTCCACAAAGCATCTCAAGTAGGGATCGGGATACCGCTTAAAAATATCCTTCGTCTCCAGGATTCGAACCCGAGCCCTCTCGGTGGGAAGCCAGTACGTTAGCCACCGCATCATCTCGATCCCCGAAATGGGACAACATATTTTATATCAACACATTTAACAACAAATAATATTTAAAGATGAGTGTTTCAACCGAATGCCATTCTATATGCTAAAGTAGAACAGCTGGAACCTTCAATGAATTCACTTACGGGCCATTAAAATGAAGTACTAATATAATCCTAATGCAATGAAAGAAATCAATGCAGTATTTAGAGTTACACGTTCTTTTCTTGCAGGAGAATAGAGGAGAGCACGATCATTATGAATCTAATATGATAGTGTTTTTAGGGATAATAGCCATACAGAGTGGCAAATGAAATTTCTTAAGAGTCCACTTTCTTTATGATCGGCACAAATTTTTATGTACACGTGTTCTGCAACATCATACTTCTGTGGAAGCCATTATAGAGGACACGTACGGGAAACCAGCGGTATTAGCATGAAGATTGTGAAGCCCATGCATGCTCCACCCCCCATATACTCCTGACGTCACCCCAGTAGACTTATTTTTGTTCCCTCAGATTAAGACTGCACTGAAAGGAACCCGTTTTTCGTCCATAGAAGAGATCCAATCCGCCGTGATGAAGACCTAGCGAGAGATCCCCGAAGACCTTCCAGGACTCCAGAGTCGCTGGAAAAAATGTGTAGAGGCTCAAGGAGAGTACTTAAAAGAATTTTAACTGTTTTTGGAAATTTGTTGATACATTAATTTTTTAAAATATTGCATTACTTTCGGAACGAACCCTTTACATCTGATATGAAACTGATATGTACCTCTGGCATGGATAAGTACCTCTGATAGGAAACTGTGCAGCCTACTCAACAGGAAAAGAGAAAACAGATCTGAGTTCCTTCTAATTTACAAAATGTGAGCGTGTATATTAATTTAGTTCGAGTTTTGAATAAACTGGGAAATCCTTGAATAATAATTCGAGAATAAGGATTTACGTGTATAATTCAAAGACTCAAACAATGTATAAAGAACTTGAAATGAATTTTAACGAAAGAGACTGCCTTTTCTATGCATACATGATTTTAGATTTATGGCTCGTCGAATAAATGTTATGAAAAGGCATTCGAACGTGGTCAGATGAAACAGGCGACGCTCAGAATTGATGGTGGTAGGGAGAGGAGGAATTGAGACCGCTGCTCGTGAGCGTACAAACCCTTCGCCGACATGAATCCGCAATTTATTCTCGGTCTACGTATCCCAAAGTCGGGCACATCTGGTTACCATGGCAATCGCTTCGCGTGAATTAAATAACTCACGAGGTGTACTCGCGTCAAAAAAGGGGAGATCGCAATCCTCAGCGCTGAGGAGAGCAGAGTCCCGCTTTAAGATTCCGATAAGCTCCGCCATCTTCCCCACTACCTTTTGGGACTTTACCATCTCCCTTTCCACTATTTCCTCTGCAGCATTATTACGTTTATATGACCCTCCATCCCCCCCTCCCACTCTCTCTCTCTTTCTCTCTCCTCGTGGTGTGCAACCTATGCATGGGCGCTGAATCGAAACACCTATAGTGTAGCAATATCAGATTAATCTCAAAATATAATTTCATTTATTGATTCAATATCATCATCAGTACAATGCTGAATCTAATCGAATACTCTACCTATCGAATCTAATGCCACTATGAAATATGTCGACATTTATTTTCTTGGAACTATCGTGAGATTACATTTTGCCGAAAACAGTTGCTAGTGACAGTAAAAATTAGTAGCCATAACACAGTATGCTATTAGAATGCATAAATTAACATTTCATGATGAAAACATATTACATTATATTGCATGCACATGGCTAGTATTAATAAAGACAGACCCATTTTGCTAAAGGTTAAAATATTTTAGGCGCTGAAACAATTTTTTAATCAATTGAAATTTTATTTTGAAATTTTACGAATTTACATTCCATTTATATATGAATAGTTTCCACAAAGAAATTAAATATTTTCACCCATGACACTTCCTCGCCTCACTTCCTAGACACTCGCGTCGGTCTAAATAACCTGTGAAAAATAACCGTAACTATTACTTATCAAACTAAATACAAAACAGCAATTGTTTTTATAATCCAGAAGCCAACTAACGTCAGGCATTAATCACTATCCACTTTGCACAAAGTATTATCTACTATGAATTCACATCGCTGTCGACTCAAAAAAAAAAATAAAAGATTAACTTACGTGTGTCTAATTAAATATCGAAACAAGATAATGAATATTATGTGATGGGAAAAATTCGATAAGTAGGTGTTCATCAAAAGATTTTTGAATGAAAATTATCAATGTGGACTTAAATTGATACATACCGCCCACCTCCAGCAATCATCCCTCCTTTTCCTCAGCTGACCCCCTTCGGCTTCAGGGATAGGCGGGAGGGGCATGAGGAGAGACAATGGTGGGTGTCATTTGTTCGTCGGGATCCTCGGGAATTAAACGAAACAGGCCCATCGAGCACCGCGGTCTTCTTCGCTGGCGGGGGTGCCTGAAGCGTGCGTGCCTGGTCGGACGGACGACCGAAAGCCCCAACCCCCGCCCCTCCCCCACATACTCCCATGCCCTCCCTCTTTCGGACAATTCCCAAATGAGTACTGCTCCTGCCTTCTTTCCTCAACCTCGTCGTCCTTTATTCCCGGTAACATACTCGTACTTACGCCGTGTTAACACATTTAATGAAATGCTCGCGATAAAAGGTGACTCCTGAACAGATCCGTACATTTTGGACAACTGAGTATAGTTGTCGTTCTCTGTAAAAATAATAGGAATACAAAAAGAGGCCTTGTTAAAAAAACTTTTCGATTTTGTAAAATATCGGAAAGTTAACCTGTTAAATTCCAAGAAACTGTGGGAGATGCCGCAACAGTAACTTTTGACTGAGTCATCCGTTCAATATGCATTACAATGCGACAATTTTAGATTGTGAAAATTATGGTCAAGGCGAATGATTTGTTCACTCTAAAATTGTTGCATTGAAAAGTGATCTATTAATTTTAACGTGAAATTATAATGTATTTGCACGGGTTATTTCGTAGAGTTTCATCATTTTTTCAAAAGAAAATAACACAATAGAATCTACTTAAAATCTCTTTTTTCCGACGACAATTGAAACTATTTACGCATTCGTTTTCAATGTAAAACTAGCATGAAAGCTAAAGTAAAGGTCTCTTAAAAATTACTGTGTAGTTAATCAATACATGAGTAGGTGGAAAAACAGTGATTTTGTGTGGCTGACAAAAAATATTACTCACACTTTAGACAATGTACAAATACTATAAATTTTAAACAGTATCAATGATTCATCTTAAAAGTAAAGGGACAGCTCCCCCGACTCTCCCAACGAACTGTTAATAATGCATCGAAGACTGCATTACATTTGCTAAGTCCCCAATAGGGAAGCAGAAAGGGGTGTTGAAACAGTTCGGCCTCATTAAGACTACACCTAAGCCTGCTCCTAATGTTTCTGATTGCTTCTTAAGTTAAAGTCAACTAAGCCCGCAAACCAGGGAGTTAAACAGTGTAGTATTAGATAGCCGAAGATTTGTTAGTTCAATAATGATTACTGCTAAGTTATTACTTATTTCAGACGGCGGCCAGCCTCTGGTTAAAATGCTACCCTTAGTTATCTTCGTTCTTCAGTCAACGAGTAATTTAATGTCTGGTTTGAGTTTAACCAGCGGTTATAAGCAAGTAGCACTTATGCACGGCTTTATCTGAAAGTTGACATTAACCTCCCGTTGAAAAAGACATTATAAAACGTAGAAGCACATGGAAGTAAAATGTTCCCTCGTTCCTTTGCCTTCAAATTCCATTTATTCCCACCCTCTCTTGGCACGTCCTCCTCATCGCTCCCTGGGGTCAACCCCGGCTCCGTCTGGCATGAGGACTAGGCCTCACACACGCCCACCTCCCACCTCATCGACCCGAGCGAGCCTGCCGCCGCGCGGACCGCTGCCTGGCGCCACCCTATGCCACTCACTCCTTGACGGCCGACACGGGTGCGCGTGGCACGGGGTGATAGGGCACGCTGGGTGCCTTCATTGAATACGACGAGGGCGAGCACGGAGAGGCATTCGTGAAATGCCTGGTGGGCAGCAATAGGGCTTCCCGATTACCGGTGCGTGCTATGTTCCACCGAATTTGCGATCTCTGAAAATATTTCAGAGATCGCAAATTTCGCTCCGTATTGGATGACCATTTAAAGTTTTCATGTTTGGAGCAGGTTTCTCTAATATTTTTCAGAAGGTATAATTCACCATTTTAGTGTTAGTTCACTAGGCTAGACTAATGACTCAGTCAACAGTTTACTTTTTCTGTACCTGTAACACCCTCTCCTCAACCACTTTACCAAGACCCTGGCGTAGATTCCACCTGCCATTGGTGTTATCCAAGGGAATACGCCCTCCCCATCCTGAATAGCATAATTATTCTCCCTTCCTTTCTACTTCTCATGCCTCCTCCAACCATCCAAACCTTAACTTCACTCCTCCACTTCCTGGCGATGTATAATATGACATTTACCACTCTGTACGTTTGTAGATATCATGTTAATGATGCGAAAACACAGACATTAAAAGTAATGTGTGGAAAGATATATTTTTATTTATCCACAAATCGGTACTTTCTTAAAGAAGCTAGCCATCTGGAAATGTAGGACGGGAAAATGAATATACAGACAAAAATGTGAAGGTAACACCCTATATCTCAGGGATAAGATTTCGCAGTGAATGTGAGTGCACATGGAATCTATCTTAGTTAGTAATAATACAGAATTAATCGTAATGAGATAAATACTGTACATTCAGGGAAAAACAGCGAAATAATTTCGCAAATGAGGACAGAGCGTCACGCCAATACAGGTGCGGTAGTACCTGGAGCTATATTACAGGAGTAAAGGTTCACTTACCGGCAGCCATCCTCTTTTAAGGAAGGTATCCTCTATTCACTTTTGATTGGATAAACCCTTAGACGGGCTTCGTCATTAGAGAAAAAAAATGTCTACCGAACAGAGGTAAGTTTAGGACACTTATCCTTAAAAACCAATTCTCGCATAGTATCCTAAATCCCCTTTTTGACACTGTCTCCTTGTTCAGACACGATATATATATATATATATATATATATATATATATATATATATATATATATATATATATATATATATATATATACATTCAAACACGAAATTCTGCCACACGGCGAACAAATATTCATTCACAAGGAATTTGATAAGCATTTCCTTATACGGGGATATATTAGAAAAAAAAATATATATATAATATATATGTTGATAATTAATAAGATATTTCCTTGAACGGGACTTGAACACTGGATCTTTCGACTTGCCGGGCCGATGCTCTATATAATATATCTCCCCTATCCCGCCCAGACTTGATTACTTTACTAACAGTTAAAGATAAGTGGGGTAAGATAATAGTTGAATCAGAAAAAAATCCAAGAGAGATGGAAGGAATATATAGAAACACTGTATGGTAGAGAACTTGGGCCGACAAGGTTAAACATAGAAAAGGAACATGACGTAGAAGAAGATAGCTTAGGTTCAGGCATACTCATTAACGAAATAGAAAAGGCATTAAGGGAGATGAAACCAAATAAGGCTGTTGGGTTAGACAACATTCCTGCGAAACTATTGAAAGGTTAGGAAAATAAGGGAAGAAGACTCTACATGGACTGATTAGTAGTATCTATGAGGAAGGAATCTGGCCGGAACACTTTGTGAGATCAGTGTTATTTCCTATTCCGAAAAAGGTAAAGGCTACGTCATGTGAAGATTACAGAACAAAAAGTTTGTTATCCCGCGCTGCTAAAGTTGTTCTCAGGATCATCAAAAAAAGGATAGAGAGTAAGGCAAATGACTACTTACGGGATGATCAGTTTGGGTTTGGGAAAGGAAGTGGTACGCGTGATGCCATTGCAGTAATGAGATCACTAATCAAGAGGAATATAGAATACAATCAGGACGTATTTACCTCTTTCATAGATTTTGAAAAAGCGTTTGATAGAGTGAATTGGGAGAAACTAATGCGTGTATTGATGAAAATAGGTATGGATTGAAGGGATAGGAGATTGATCCGCAACCTGTACATGTCTCAGACTGCTCAGGTGCGAGTGGGAAACGGAGAGTCCGGATAGGCAGTGTTAGGAAGAGGTGTAAGGCAGGGTTGCCCATTATCACCGGTGCTTATCAACGTATATGAGGAGGAAATGATTAAAGAGGCTTGGGAAGAACTGGAGGTAGGAATGAAAGTCTGAGGAGAATTCGTAAAATCGGTTAGGTTTGCTGATGACCAAGCATTAGTTGCTCAGTCAGCCAAGGGGTTGCAAACATTGTTGAATGAATTGGATGCTCAGTGCGATAAAAATGGAATGAGAATAAATGTTAATAAAGCAAAGTTTTTTTTTCGATTCTCCGCAAGAAAGAGGTAAAGCTAAACATTAAAATAGGAGGGGAAAAACGAGAGCAGGTAGAAAAATGTACGTATTTCGGAATTGTTTTGGACCAACACGGTCAAAGTAGTAGGGACGCAAGGAGAAGAATTGCGCCAGGCAATGGGGCTTTCACAAGGAGGAGGGAGTTGATGACGGGGACGTTGAATAGGGAGGTTAAGAAAAGACTCGTAAAAACTCTAATATGGAGCGTAGCTATGTACGGCGAGGAAACGTGGTCACTGAAGCAGGAGGATAGACGCAGATTGGAGCTTTTGAAATGTGGTGTGGAGAAGAATGGAAATGGTGAAATGGACCGAAAGGAAAACAAATGAGGAAGTACTAGAGATGGTGGGTGAGGAGAGGGGTTTATTGGGAGAAATTCTATGGAGGCAGGAAATATGGATGAAAGGCGTATTGAGCAGTACTGGAATGTTGAAGAAGGTTATTGAGGGGAGAATGTTAGGCACACGAGGAAAGGGCAGGAACAGGATAGGGATATTGGACGGGATGAAGAGGGAAGGAAGTACACGGAGATGAAGAGGGACCTGATGTAGAGTAGGCTGCTGGATTGTCTTTTGTTAGGAATCACAGGATATTTATTCGATAGTGGTGTCCATCCAAAAACCTACCCTAACCAGTAGATTACCTTATAGTAGTAATGGACATAAATGTACATAGACAGGCACAAATTCTTTTTACATAAATTTGCACATTTATCATGTTCCAATTTCACCAAACAAGCTTTATCCCAGCTGTCAACAAATCCAATACGAGCCCTGACCATTTTCGGTTCTCGTTGTTTTTTGTTATGCTGTCATTGTATTTTGTCCTCTTCCATGTTTTTGTTATATTTTTCACTGTAAATTGGCGCTACTGCCGTATGTGAATAATGGTTTAAAATAATAAATATAAATATATAAATTTAGAATACACCTCCAAACTCACGCAAACTCAGGGTAAATGGCAGGGAAGAAAGAGAATAATAAAATAGGGAAAGTCTATGCAATGAATGAGGTTTGTGGGGAAAGCTAAGGACAGCGTGGTATTGCCTAACTAGTAAAAAACCCACGCAGGAAAATACCCACGAAGAGAAGGGGCGTATGAAAGACCTGCGAAAATCCAAACAATTAGAGGAAAGATACGTTTACCTTGTAACAATCATATTTACATGGCATATATTATTAAGATACTGAAATTAAAATGAAGATATTAATTACATTGAGAATACATGAGGAGTAATGAGAACATTTTCTTCAAATAATTATGCAAAATCCTAGTAATTGAGATGACAAAAGAAAGAGTAGAAACGGTGATTGTATAGCCGCTGAGTGAAATGAGGGAGGGTATCGTATACTGGTTAAGTTTTGTAACTGAGGAAAATGAACTTGTGAACTGCTCTCTAAAATGTTTTTGTGGATGGAGTTTTGTATGTCATCTGGGAGAGAGTTCCACAGACGGCATGCTGTAACATGAAAAGATTTGTTATAGATTTCCGTGCGATGGGGTGTGGGTCGAGGAGTTTATTATTACCCCCAAAGTTCCTGTAGTGGATTGAGCTGATGGGGAGGAAATTTTTCTATAAGTATTTAGGTGTGTGGTTTAAAAATATCCTGTAGAAAATTGAAAGAATAATACGTAACTGCCTGCGGCCTTCTACCCTTAACCAGGATATTCTTGTAAATGAGTCGGAAATAAGATCGTATTTTCTAAGATCAAGTATGAACCGCAAACCGGAATTATGCGTCCTCTGCTTTTCAGTTTGCCTGAAATGTCAAACTACAATGATACAGATCCATTTAAAATATTCATAATCGATCGTCAGTCGCACATCATCCACATTTTTTTGCTTTTTATTTAGCTCGATATGTTTTTAAAAATATATATAACATTTTCCAAATAAAACCTATACCTGTTTTCTAATATTTTACTATATATTGATTAATAATTTCCCCGTCCTTCTTACTTCAAGCGCTAATGCCGGTGCAACGTGAGTTATTTCCGAATTGAGGATACTCTACCTTCAGAAAACTTAAGAAAATTACGACTTAAGAAATACTTTCTGTAAAGTACGGTACGTTGTCTTCAGTAAACTCCTTCAGCAGACAAGCCGGAAGGAATATTCAGCAGTCGCCAGCCCCTTTCCACAACTTCCTCTAGTGCCAGAAGCATAACTTATGTTCACATATAGTGTGATGGGCAATTAAGTAACTTTTCAACAGCAAAGGATTGGTCTATTGTTTCCAATCTCTGACTTCATGAATCTTCATGGATCTTCAATCATTCAAGGATTCCTCGCAAGTCGCAACATGGAAGTTCGTTCCCTCCGAAGCAAACTTGGTTGACCGATCCCCTGGGGCTATTTTGCTCCCTTGAACTGGCTATTTTTGAGCGTATTGGGAGCGCAGATTCCGGGAGCTTTCTACGTTATTACCTCATTAGGGATCTCCAAATGGTTACACACAAGGTCGAGGGTAAAGAGAGCGTGGACTTGAATTGACATCTGAAGATGCCTACAAGCCTGGGGGCAAACCTGTCGTCACCAAAGCGATCTACGCGATAATATCAATTATTCTTAGTGTCAATCTCGTCGATGTCAACCGACTTTTCTGTGTAATATAAGTAAATAAATCAAGATTTGGTTTCTGGCCTCCTGCTCTTACGACTGAAAATCAAGTCTGGCTAAAACTCTCATCATCGAGCAAAAATTAAATAGCATTCATTTCTTCTTCATTCTTTTTTCTTCGATTGCCCTGACATTCAGTTATCTCTTTGACTTGGTGTTGTTCGATGAATTCCGTAAATAAATTGAACTACGATAGCTTGGGGAGTCAACATCGGAATGTATTAAATGAATCTAACATCCTCAAGCATAACGAATCATAAAACGAATAATCTGTTATGATTACAGATGTAATTATCGATTACTTGGAAGTTGTGCATAGAAACGACAAGGAAATTAGATAATTTTTCCTGTCTTTTAAAAGAAATTAGATAAGATTATCCAATTTAGTTTGA
Source organism: Hetaerina titia (assembly GCA_037158775.1). NCBI lineage: Eukaryota > Metazoa > Arthropoda > Insecta > Odonata > Calopterygidae > Hetaerina > Hetaerina titia. Next base: position 102,643,254 of record CM073770.1, on the reverse strand, counting down.
TTTGTCTGGGGGAAGATGCTGTCACTTCTCACGGCAGATGATCAACAACCAGCAGACGGCCACGGTCAAACGGGTCCCTTCATCCTCTCCCGCTTGCGTGGCAGTCGGTCCTGGTCCTCCCTTCGCTCTCTCGCTTGTGCCATGCACACTTACTGTCACGCGTGCTCACTTTTTTTTCCTGCTTGCCCTGCTTCTGCTTGCTGTCCTCCAGTCTTCCTATTTTGCCACAACCCTGACTGCTGCATTCATCCCTTGTCTGCCCACTTCCTAATATACTGATTAGCTTTATGGCCCTTCGGAATTTAATGTTCTTTGTTGCTCTTTAAGCTTTGGGTTGAATTGTCATTATGAAGATGACGATTTTGCCGTGACTTGGGTTTTACCCAACAGCAACGTTCTGGAGCAACATATGCGTGGTGGAAATTTTATTTTACCGTCTAAACCAACTTCACGGGAGTTCTCGCAAGACCCGTCCCACGTTCAAGTGATCACCCATTCATTCATCATCGCCCGGAAGTTGAAAAGTTGGGGACACGCCTTCGGGTGGCGCCCGGGCGAGCGAGGGGTGGCGTGGGACGGGGGCCTATCGTTTGATTCCGGGGGAGGGGGGAGGAGAGGGTTCTTGTGGCCCCGAGAAAAGAGGGGGTGGGCTCCCGAGGGGCGTACCCTCCGAGGGACTCCAGCAACGGGCAGTCACGAGGGACTCACAAAAAGTCTTGTCGACAACGAAATGGTCTTGTTTTTTTGTCGTTTTGGCTTCGCGAAAAGAAATGTGACACTCAGGGACTTGTGAGGGCAAATAATCCCTACCCGAGGACATAATCGAATCCCCAGAAAAATTTCTTTTTAGGGAACACCTGTCGTTAGAAATAAATACTAAATACTCGCGAAAAAAGTTAATTTTTCGCTTTGCGCTATTCAGAATTTATTATGCTAACAAAGAGATATCAGAACTAGAGAGCTTGAGTAATACACGTAGTTTGAGGATATAAAATTTATTAAATTTTATTTATTAAATATAAGGCATTATATTAAATAATAGCCTTCGTAGAATGAATCATTTTTAAAAACAGAAGATCAAAATATTTGCATCTGAATATAATACATACAGGTTAATACAGCATGAGCAAATAAAAACAGAGAGCACAGTACTTCGTGGTAGCCAAAGTGAGTTTTATGGTGCACCGACAACTAAACACATTTTTACTACTCATCAAATGATATGGCATCATTATATTGGATTAGACATACCTTCTTAACTCCAAGAGTGTAAGTACTTCATTTTGAAAAACTGATAAATTCATAGAAATTTTTTGCCAATTACCTGGACTTAAAAACAGAGGCTAGCGGGTTAATAAGTAAATGTCGGCGATAAATGTGGTACGAAATTTCAACTGATGATGAGGCAAACCTTATAATTAATACAAATAATACATCAAAGAGAAATGGTGTCTGTGCTGATATTCCCTTGAAAAACTGTTGTGGCGGTCGTCGGGGTGGAGGATTCGGCGCTACGGTTATTCGCCCTAAATGATCGGAGAGATCCGAGTAATTATTATCGAACATTCTCTCTCATATCCGTCTCATGCAAAATTTTAGAGGACATAATTTCAAGTTCAATCAAGAAATATCTCGATTCTCAGGATTTCCTCAATAAAAATGAACACGTTTTCCGAAAGGGTAGATCTTGCGAGACCCGACTGGTACTTTTCGTTCATGATATTTTGGTCTAGGGAGAAAACAACGTTCATGTCAATACTATAGTTCTAGACTTTAAAAAGACATTCTTAAAAGTCCCTCAAAAGAAGTTGCTCAAAAAGTTGGGAAGCTTTGGGATTGATAAATGTAATATATTGCATTAATCATTTTTTCACAGGCCGCGAGTAAAGCATTGAATTGCATCAACGACATCGAGTATCAGATTTACAACATACTTCGTCTAAGTAAAACAGTTTCTGGCGTAACTTGGTGGAAAATCTTCATCTTGACATTTGAAAAGAAACACTTGGTTTTCCACTTTTAAGTGGAAAAGCCAGGGATTTTAATTTTCAAACTTTGTTTATTTGCTGATGATGCCGTGATATATAGGGATATAACTAGTCATGAAGATGGAGTATCATTAGCCAATAACCCAATTGCAATCCAAAAGTGGTATGAGACTTGGGAGCTGAAAATAAATTTGAATGAGTTTGTTTCGATAAATGTTTGGAGAAAAAGTATTTTACTCGAAAACACTTACACTACATACGGAATCAACATTACTTAAGTGGAATTGGTAAATACTTGGGTGTAACGCTGACTACGGATGTCGTGGGGAAAATACATTCGGGAAATTTTGGGAATATCTAATAAAAAGTTAGTATTCATAAAAAGGGTACTTGGGAATTGTAATGAAAGGATTAAGGAGAGTTGTTATTTCACGTCAGTTAGATACCACCTTGAGTATTCTACAAGTGTATGGGATCCTCATGAAGTGTCCTTAATTTTGGAACTAGATCGAGTACAACGTAGAACAGCTAGTTTTGCGAACAGTTGTTATGAACAAGGTAGCAGTGTCACGACACTTTTGGAAGAATTAGAACGGGAGCCGCTAGATGACCACAAGTTGAAATACAGGTTCAATATACTGCGTAAATTTGAGGTAGGTTACTTATCTGAGGATGCTAAAAACATATAACAGGCTCCACTAGATCAAATTACTAGCGTAAAATCAGGGAGATTTATCGTAGCACGGATAGATTTAAAATACCATTTTTTCCTCTGGTCGTTAGAGATCATAATAGATATGATAGCAATCGCGTAGGAGATAATTAGAATTGGTAGTGTATATGGTTGTTGATATCCTGAATTTTATTATTTTTATTTAAAAGACCCATCTTTATTACAGTTCTACAGCATGATTTCACTGTACGTATCCTTTTATTGAATATAGTTTCATGTAATTACTTTCTTTCGGATGATTACAATTTTTCCAGTGCATGATCAGACTAATAAATGAGTAGAAATAACATAATTGCGATTGTGCATGTATGGCTGGTGACCTAACACCTGCCTCCACACGCCCTTTCGGCGGCTTGCGCGGTATTGTGCAGATATAGAGGAACTCACACCCACTAGGGTCCCCACGCCGCTACAGGCCCTTCCTAACAACCCTCCACCCTCGCAGCCTCCTCTTTCCTGGACCTCGAAAAAAACGATATTGACGACCACTTCTCGGAACCAGAGAGGATAGGTACGGTCGAAGTAAATTCAATTGTGGGATGGGTTATATGATTTTGCTAAAGAAATATGGCGAATAGTTTTGGTTGAGCAGACCTTCACTTTGTTTCCTCACCATTATTTCTCAATGCAGTTCGTCGCGCTTATTACCAGTCTACAAAAATGTGAGCGCTTTGAGACGATCAATGCGAGGGTTCTGGGATTAAGATTAACAACCTTGGGGAAACCAAGAGATTCTCAGTTACTTGGAAGGCTAAGTCGCATACCACCCTGTTCAATAATTAGGCGAACTGAGGCCATAAAAAATTACTTTATACTTAACACGATGCGCGAATTGCAATATTTACGTACCCTTAATGCGTACTTTTCATAGAATATAGAAACCCACCCGTTTTCAACTCTACTCTCACAACAGTGTACGTATTGCTTGTAATTTTGGCATGCATCCTTCACTCATCCATAATATACAAATTAGTCAAATTGGTGAATTTGTTGTATTAGTCTCACGTAGCATAATCTCGTGACCCCCAAAGTTCCTTCTTTGGAAAAAAATTAATAAAAGGGTTAGTCAAGTGAAAGCCTTAAACCTGCGTTACAATTTCAAAACATCGGGTGAGTGTTTCGTTCCCCAAAGCGATAGCCATGATTTTATGGGTGAACTGGCAGCATAATGCCAGCACGCAAAGAATACGGTGTGCAATATCTCTAAATTCATGGAAGTATGAACGTTCAGAATGGTGATTCGCCTATTTGACTTTGGCAATAACGTCTCATCTAGAAGCCCTCAAACAGTGTTATTTCCGGATAGGGGTCCCCTCAACTAGGTCAGATATACACCGTGTTGTGATGGCAGAGGTTTTTAGAGCATAGTATTTATTTCGCATTAGTTTCTGTATCTTTTACTATTATAATTTAGGATGGATTCTACCGTACGGTTGCCATTAAAAAATTCCGGGAGAGTGCGTGGGCTTGTGTTTTTCGTCCTAAGTTATCCAAAAGACAGCGCAAGAAATTTATTACAGCTAGCACAGAAAAATAAACAAAGTACGATGTCATAACACGAATGTAAATTAATTTTATCCAAGCCTATTCTTATATGTACTGGGTTCGTCCGGAAAATAAGTGTACTGAGCTCGGGAAAAAAATGTATTACACTTTTACATATCTTAAGCTAATATTCCTCAAAATAGGACCCTTGTGGGTCGATACACTTTTTCCAGCGGCGTTCCCATTCCTGGAACGCTCCCGCGAAGGCATCATCGGGAACCTCTCGAAGACACGGCCTCTTTGACGGCGTCCAAAGTCCCGTATCGCGTTCCTTTCAAACTCCTCTTTATCTTCGGTAACAGAAAGAAGTCCGGTGGTGCCAAGTCCGGGCTGTAGGGCGGGTGCGGCAGCGTTGCCACGCCGTGCTTGGCCAAGAAGTCCGACACGACAAGCGCGGTGTGAGACGGTGCATTGACGTGATGCAGCCGCCAGATGTTTTTGATCGCTGGCCGGACGCGGGCGACTCGTTTTCGAAGCCTGTCGAGCCCTTGGACGTAAAATGCAGCATTTACAGTTTGTTTTTCAGGTACAAATTCGTAGTGGCCGACTCCCCTTTTGTCAAAAAAGACAATGAGCATCGCCTTGATCCGAGATTTGCTCATGCGAGCTTTCTTTTGACGGGGTGATGATGGGGTGTGCCACTCCGCACTTTGTCTCTTCGACTCCGGGTCGTACTCAAAGACCCACGTCTCGTCACCCGAAACAACGTTCTCTAAAAATGTGGATCATTTTTGCAGTGATCCGTAAGTTGTGTCGCGATTTCCAAACGATTGAGTCTTTGACCATCACTGAGCACTTTCGGCACCAACTTTGCACAAATTTTTCGCATCTGTAATTGGTCCCTAATAATCTTGTGCACTATTGTTTTTGGCACATTACACTGCTCTGCTATCATCCGAACACTAAGACGACGATCAAAGTTCAGTACATCGCGAAATTTTCGCACATTTTCGTCGGTGAATGTCGTTGATGGGCGTCCAGGCCGTGGTTCGTCGTCGACTTCTTCTCTGCCCTCCACGAACATATTGTGCCACCGAAAGATCATGTTTCTGGACATGGCTGACTCCCCGTAAGCCTGGTTAATCATACTGACAGTTTTGGTAGACGATTTCCCAAGCTTTACCGCAAATTTGATGGAATAACGCTGCTCCAAAAACTTCGGCGTCGCGTTCCGTGACGTGGGTCGAGCGTGGAGGTTCGCGTTAACAGAGCTCCTCACTACACCACAGCTCAGAGCCGACTGCCTTTTTCAGCGTCGCTTGCCAACATACCGCCTTCCAATCGCAGCCCGTCAGAGCGGTGCTGGGCGCGCCTGGAGCGGCGGGAAAAAATCAGTACACTTATTTTCTGGACGAACCCTGTATGTTACTCTGAAAAAACGTTCCCTTCATCATTATACCTGCATTAAGGTATTTAATGCTATGAATTGAAGCACCTAAAGATTAAAACGTTTAATCGAAATTTAACCTCTGAATGGAAGATTCTCCTCAAAATAGTGGCAGTATATCGCTTCCTTCTAAAATGGGAAACAAGCGTAGGTAGTACAAATGAATATATAATTGATATTGATTAATTATTAAACTATTATAAGAAAAACTAGGGATTTTAATTCAAATATAATGCATCAAATTAAATTTAAACATTATAATAACAATCTTATTATATAAGTTGAATTTTCCAACAAATTCCTTGAGATTTCGTTTTTAAAGTCGCATTTTGCAAAACTGTCTACCATACCTTGCAGCAAATGCACAAATACACGATGTTACCAAATTTCAATGAAAAAACGTCCTACGAAAATGTTGCGATCCATAGGCATGACGCTCTCTCACTTGATGATAGTGCCTCAGCATTGAAAGCGTATCTCACGCATAATTTTTATTCCCGATTTTACGAAAGTTCCCAGACATATGATACTTTAGTTATGGAATATCACAATTCCTGCCCGGGGCGAATTTTATTTAATTGGTAATAATTAATGGAAATGACCCTACTAGAATTTACATGCACGATATGTCTAATTTAGATTTGGAAGGGCGTATTGGGTCCTTAATTAAATGAGGCATGATCTAATGCAGCAGAATTCATAAGACACAATTTCTCCCGCATGAGCAAAGAGCGTTAATGAAATTGCTCCGTGTAGGAGCAAATCGTTCGGGTAGTGCACGTGGTGGCTGGATTTTTATTTCTGATGCCAAATGTGTTGCCTACATTCAAGGCGAGGTGTATCCTCGTGGTTAGGCAACTTGCAGTACGTGGTGTCAATCTGGCATCGCCGTCAAGGAAAAATTTGCCTTATCCTTAAGGTTCTTGGCTTCTCTCCCTAGCGCAAACGCTAACAAAAATTCTCCTAGACTTTCACCGGACTTGTGCGCCCTACGCCGTAAACATTCGTCTCCCTCCCTCGCTCCACGCACCCACTCCAAACAAAAGGTAAGGTGGTCATCGCGCGTCTGGCTTCGTATCTGCCGAATTGTATAATTCCCTCGAGGGTCTTTTCCACGCTAAAGCGGAGATCTTAAAATACTGATGTTCTGATAATCCTGAGGCACTCTTGGATCAAACTGGATCCCTTAACGGAGAAAGTAGCATCGAAAAATATTCGTACGAATACGAATTTCTTATTCTCTAAACTATTTCAACCAAAACAAAGGAGGAAAATTCCTCAGCAACTTTGAATTCCCAATTGCCCTTTTTTTGAGATCCCAGTATCGAAATTTTACTTTATTTTCAAGTGGAAAGGAAGCGCTTTAATTCATTACATTCCTTTCTTGCCGCCTGAAGATGATATGAAATAACAAAAAATGGGTATTGGAAAAAAAATGAGTTACAAAAGAATACTAAAAAATATTTTCTATTCCTTACAGATGTAAAAATTCTTTTAAGAAAATTAAAATGCGCGAATCTTCATTAAGCTGAAACCAAATGCAAGTATGGGTATAATTTTACAAGAAAATCGTGTACGAATGCTTTTGCGGCAATAAATACTGAAAAATCACCAAAATATAACTGTAACTCGATTTATATTATATTATTGAGACATTAATATATATTTAGTTTAAAATTTAATGTAATTTTAATTTGAATAACGGTGCACGTGTTGCAGGTGATAAAAAAGTGTGCAGTTAACAGTATTTTGAAAACTAAAAGAATATTCTTAACATTTCGTGAAATTGTTTCGTGTCCATATTAAATGAGCTTGTAATGTAATGTCACCTGGTGATGCCGCAAGTCAGTGAAACGTATTGTACCGTAAAATAAATTCCGTGAAAAATTACAAACCCGGTTAATATGAGCAGGAAGACTATATTTTTAGCCACGAAAAAAAATCTATATTTTTGTTTGAATAAGCGCTTAAAGTGGTACCGTTATACTTTCGTCCTACCTGTCCGTTCTTTCATCTACCTCTCTTGAATTGACAACGAGTCATATTAGTCACGTAATAAACAGGCAGCATGGGTTTAACAGCGTTATCTTCCTTAAAATACGTGGCAAGGACCATTGAACAGGATCGTATGATATTTTGATATAAATATTCGAATTTCGGCAACGCGATGCTCGTTATTACTGACACAGACTACTTAGTTAAAATATAAGCTTAGTCACCCAATCTCATAAAATAAAAGTTTCCTGGAATTGCCTTTCTGTTTTGATTCAGCGAAAACGAATAAGTTTGTCATCACAGCTTTTAAAACGTTACAATTTGGTATTCTACCGTATAAATAGGTAGTATCTCGATGGTATTTTCACTTTTTAATTTCACCAAAGGGAAAGCTAATTATTTCATGAAAAAATCTGACTTCGGGATGCCAACGGAAGATAAACCTCTTGAGGCACCCTTTAAACGTATTTGTCATTTTGCGAGTGATGAATCTCTGTGTATTTATGTGAGAGTGCTAGATTATATGTGGGCACGATAATCCCAAAACTATTAAACTGAGCTGTATAAAATTTTACATTTTTATGAACATTAAATGGATTCATTAGATTTTCGCCAAAATCGACATGTTGTATGTGACCATTTTGGCATTTTTCCAGTCTGTAAGAGCAGCGCCGCCTCAGATAACATTTATAAAGAGAAAAGGATCTGAGGACTACTTTAATTAAAACCGTTCGGGAAATCCGCGCGATTTTATTTTTCTCTTTAATGTGACTGGAACCCTAATTGTCTCTCATTGAGGGTCCCTTTTTTATAATTTTCGTTTTTGCCTTGGAAATATGGAAGTTTAATTTATTCTCATCAGTTACAAATAAATGAAAGTGAATGTCACTTGGTAATAGTTAAGCGTAGATACAAAGTTTCACTTTGAACTTCCGTTATGTCGACTGGATTAAATCCGCAAAAGTTTTCATAATACAGTTGTAATTGTTTCGAAGCTGATTTATATGAAAACTAAGTTCGGTAACTTGCGCCATTAAAAAAAAGTATAACATTGTTCGAAAGTACCTTAAATCGCCTTTCAGGGTAACAATTAATACATATATGGGAATTCTGCGCTGATGTACGAATATCACACGTATTGGATGAACTCTACTGACACCTATCAAACCGACCTTCGGGTTAACTACCGTGTTTATGGTTTTTAGATGGGAATTGATGCTGAACAATTGCCTCTGCCATAAGATTACTAAGAGAATAACTGTGGTATTCATAGTCATCAAACATTGAAAAGTTTTGAATTACAGATGTAACTATACTATCAAGAAGTGAAACATTCAATTTTTCATCTCAGCGTATTTAAAAATAATTATTTACCGACAAACATTGAAGACATAATCCAAAAATATTTACCGTTTTACGTTCAGTTAATTTTAAAAAAATACAAATATACTAAATAGGTTTACACCTAGGTTTTGTATCTAAATTATTACTTCGTGAGCATTTAATAAAAAAAATTGGTAAAACCTTCCAAAATGAGAGAGTTGATCACTGTTAATTTGATGAGATCACTTTAATTATGCACCAATATTTCACGGTTGAGTCTACATTTCATGTTAGTCCACAATGATCCACGAGTAATAATCAGGAAAAATGAAAGATTTGTTTGAATCACTGAAAATTTGATCGTGTTCTCGATTTAATCGTGCAGTGCTTCAGTCACACCAGATTCGTACGAATTTCGCCTATGTGAGAGGTGTTTTATAACAATGTTTTCTTCTATAAGAAACTTAGCATTTTCGCATTCGTTTCACAGAAATCAACCCGAAGGTCGATTTGACAGGTAACGGTAGAGTTCAACCAATACTAAAAGTCTCACGGCGTTTAAAATTCAAGCATCAGGGTAGGATGGGTCAGTAAGAGTTCGTTACCGTAAATAGCTTCAGATCGTCTTTGGCCTTCGTTAATGTGCTGTCCATTAGAACTCCCTTTTTTCTCCTTGATAGGGCGAGCATACCGAATCTCTGACTTCCCGGCTGAAAATAGATTCAGAAATCACTAATTACGTTGCAATGAAGTATAAGGAATGAGGTTAGGAGTGTTCCGGGAATTTGTCTTGCAGAGGCATAAATAAAAATTTAATTGCGTTTAGCAAAAAAGTATAAAACAACCTTCTATCAAAACCGCCTAATCATTAAATATCATACTAACATTGCGGATAAAGTAATGCACTACACATACATAATTTAACGAGAATAACGGAGATTACGTTGTAGGCTTAAGTTTATGCCGCTTAACCCTGCACTCCACCGCCTCCTATACTCTTTTTACTCTCGGTGTATTTGCTTACATCCCACAGCATCCCATCAAGGGCGCGCGTATGTTTCGCGGTTTCCATACCCCGGACTCTAAGGGCACACGTGTGTCCACCTCCCCCTCCTCCCAGCCGCCCGTGGGGCCTTCCCTTCCACCCCGGCGTCCACCATCGGCAAATCGCCTTCATGACGATTACCGCAGTGGCGGCCGTCGGAATCGTTGATGTCGTTGCTATGGTGACGTCGAGTAGCGATTAAAGACGGCGCGTACGGACTGGTCTTCACTCACTCGTTAGCTTAGCCAGAATTGTTATTAAGGCGGTGCAGGCGAAGGGCTATTAATGGCGTTTTAAATGCCAACCTCGCTAACTAAGTGTACATAGGCGAACGCTGCTTACTTCCGAGACGACGCAAGGACAGATGTCGACCACCGCCTGTTTCTCCTCCATTGAAAATCACTGCTCGTGTCTCCTCCTCCTCTACCTACCTCTTTCACTGACACTTTCTCTCCCTCTTTCTCCCCTCCACCTTTTCTCCTCCGGCTCCCTCCCTCCGCTTCTTTCTCCACCTCTCTCCCCACACCTCTGTCTCCCTCATAGCGATTTGCAAAACGGAGGTTTTGTTAGTAAAATCTCCACGGCCTCGAGGTCACGTGATGCAAGGAGGTAGTTTGGTAAAACGGCAAAAGGGTCAGGGAACAGCATCATCACCGTCTCATCTACCGATACGACATGCAAATCGTTACTTCGCATTTTGAAGTTAATGACATAATTTTCGCTCTAATAAACAAATTTTGTGAAAATGAAATATGTCAAAAACCTCGCCTTTAATAATAGCCTTCGGTCGTTTAATATTTTAGGAAAATTAAAAACTCGTGCCTTCAAAATTCGGTTAATATATTATCGAAGAGTTTAGATGAAAACTGTGTATCATAAGCTGCATACAATTATTAGTTGAAAACGACATGCCATATTTTACTTTGAGTAAGAATATATGTTCCAGAATTTTTATCAACGTTACTCTTGGGTGAAGTCCTGTTAATTACAAATAAATGATGGATTTCAAAATGCTTCAAAGTCTACGAAATATATTATTTAAGATTTTGAGGTTATTTGTACTTTTGATGAACCATTTACGCACCATATTCAACATATGAATGCATTTAATATTAAAGGGAAGGAATATGGATAAGGAATTTTTCAGCATTTCAAAGAAAACTTAATGTAATATTCATTAGAAATTTTTTCGCACTGCAATGCACATTGCAATTGCACCACCTGCAAAAATACATATATCCTGTTTTTTAAACCATGACTGCAGTTGTTTACCAGAAGCATTCGAATGTCAAATCGATCACTTATCAAGAATTGCATAGCTTTGATTCAAAAGAAAATACCAGCTGCATCTTTCAAAAGATAGCTTTTTCATATTCAAACCCACCATCAAAAATTTCAATAGGCCATCGTGGACTCATATTATTATTCCCATCGTTAAACATGCAATATTTACGGAACAAATGTTTGCCTTGAGCTTAAAATATCGGTTTTCAACTGGGCTAACTCAGAAAAAAACCCGTCATCAAACCCTATCAATATTTTCATCGTTGTATTTACTAGACACAAGTCTGCATTCCAACACGACACTATTTCCTTTATCCGTCCAACGGAGGGTCCGATCGGAAAACCGAGATGACACATTTCTCCTCTGAATAATTTCATTTTTTGAACGTTTCCCTTCCGAATACTCAATATGAGGGATCATTTATATGATGTGAAACACTCTTATCAAGGTATTCCTTTTTTTCGAGCTTGCGAGAAAAAACATAGCATATTTTTGAAGAGATAATTATTAAAATATCTTACAATATTTTCGCACCACCAGAAGAAATCTCGAAAAACGGTGATATACAGACATCTCCGCTACCTGACTACTCCATCACGACAACGGGCCTTGCCACAACGCACTACGAGTACACGAGTGCCTGGCCTAAAACCAGGTGCTAACGCTGCCACACCCCCCCCTGTAGTCCTAACGTCACCCCAACAGACTTCTTTTTGTTCCCTCGGATTACGGCAACCCTGAAAGGAACCCGTTTTTCGTCCATAAAAGAGATCCAATGAACCGTAGTGAAGACCTTGCGAGGGGCCCCCCGAAGACACCTTCCAGGGCGCGTACCGGTCATGGCAGGGTCGCTGGAAAAATGTGTAGAGACCCAAGGACACTACTTTGAATAATTTTAAGTGTTTGTGCAAGTCTGTTCAAGAAATTACTTGAAATAAATGAATGCATTACTTTTGGAACGCACCCTGTATTGATCCGTCATAGTAATATAAAGGGGCACCTAAAATACGTTGAAGTGAGTGAATATTATTAAGTATATGTGAGATATAATATGATATCTAAAATAATCCAAGAATGAAAATACAGAAGAGCTATATGTGTGGATACCCTGGGAGGAATAAAAATCATTTAGTAAACTTGGCGGTGAGCCAAGTATGAATGCATGGTATCAAGTTCTCCCTATGATTGCTTGTTTACATGTAGACCTGAACAATGACCCAATTCGTTGATTCGGCTTTTACTTCTACCAATAATAATATATTCACGGTTTTTGCTACACTTACTACGCTTTTTCCTGCCATTTTACTCAATATTATTACTCCCCTCGCTGACTCCATTCCCCTCTGAAGTATATTCCTCTATAACTAATAATACAGTTATTCCGGTTATCGTTCAATCGGTGGCAGTGTTAGGAAGAGATATAAGGCAGGGTTGTCCAAGTTCTACTTTGTCAGTCAGCCAAGGAGCTGCAAGCAATGCTGAATGAATTGAAGGTTTAGTGAAATAGATATGAGATGAGAATCAATATAAATAAATCAAAAGTTATGCGAATCTACAGAAAGAGAAAGGCTAAGCTTAGCATTAAAATAGGAGGGGAAAAAATAGAGCAGGTAGAACAACTTACGTATTTCGGAAGTGTTTTGGACCAACACAGTCAAAGTAGTAGAGAGGTAAGGAGGAGTATTGCGCTAGGCAATGAGGTTTTCTCAAGGAGAAGAGAGTTGATGACGGAGACGTTGAGTAGGGAGGTTAAGAAAAGACTCTGATATGGAGTGTAGCTATGTACGGCGAGGAAACGTGGTCACTGAAGCAGGAGGATAGACGTAGATTGGAGGCTTTTGAAATGTGGGTGTGAAGAAGAATGGAGAAGGTGAAATGGACCGAAAGGAAAGCAAATGAGGAAGTACTGGAGATGGTGGGTGAGGAGAGGGGTTTGTTGGGAGAAATCCTATGGAGGCAGGAAAATGGATGAAAAACATATTGATCGGCAGTGTAATGTGGAAGAATGTAATGGCGGGGAGAATGTTAGGCAAACGAGGAAAGGGCAGGAATAGGGTAGGGATGTTGGAAGGGATGAAAGAAAGAAGGAAGTACGCAGAGATAAGGAGGGACTGGGAGAATTTGTTGTTGGGTTGTGTTTTGCTAGGTGAAAAAAAAATTATAATTGGTAGTTGAGACCATCCAAAACCTACCTTAACATTTAGATTACGAAATAAATAAATCCTTCCATATCACCTCGCACAACTTTACAATTATTTACCTTAAATGTATTTTCTATCTCTCATATCTTTCCTCTCAAATTCTTTGTTATACATCTTGATTTCCCTGCCCTTAACATCATCCTGAAATTCCAAATAGCTATTCAAATTGGTTCTTATGTGCCTTGTATACTGCCACTTTCGATTTAGTATTGCAAGGATTTCGTGAGATGACGACTGCATAAGTCACGTTTCTCCCGCTACCGGCCAGGACACACGGGCGAACGGGCCGCAGTTGCCACCTTGCCAAATCTGACCTCCATCCATTATTGTTGCGTGGGATAATTAATTGATGTTGTTACCTTCCGAAATTGTTTTTTTCAGGTGATATCATCACTCAAATGGCCACCCAACTGGGATTAGACGTCACGCAGACGCGGCGAGAACTACCTTACATCTCGGTCATATCTTCTCTCTACCTGTTTTGGGTGACCGTGCCAGAAGTAATTATCATGCCTCCCGGCAGCTCAACTCTAGGGGTCATCGGAAGGCACAAACGCTTCAACCACGTCAAGGTTGTAGTTCATGGCAACTGTAGCAATATGAATGTATGTCGAAATAGAGCAAACAGATCTCTCGTTAAATAATTTATGACACAATTGAAAACAGTAGTTCCATTAAACTTCAAAGTTCTCGGCGGCAAGCTATCTGAACATTGACGTCCGAAATATTTGCGTAGGCTGGGAATTATGACAGTGTTTCAATTAGAACAGTATGCACATCCTAATTCGAGGTTGAAATTTAAAGTTTCACCAGTGAACGTAAAATCGTGCAACTCAATCTTTAAGTAAGTATAACGAGGCAAATGGCGTTGAATTGCTTTCGTCATGACATATAATTTTTCCATATTAAAGGGGTAATATTTAAGCAACTTTAGATGGAATGAATTGGTATGTTAGCTTTTGTTTACTGCTTGGAAATTTCCATGTATCTGCATAGAACCTTCAATATCTGACGATAGTGCTACTCATTCGTGTTCGTGCCCCACCAGGCACACCGAAAGGGAAATATGGGAATTGAGATCCAATAAGGTCATGGGGTTAGACACACTCCCGAGGAACGACTTGGATCGTTCAATAATTTCTTAGGAAACAATAGGAAACTTGCTCGTGTATTCAGCTATCTGTAATCTACTTATTCCACAATACTCAGCAGGTACAAACGCAAAGGTTTACGAAGAGATCCATGCTAAATTCCGCTTGCTGGACTTCCCAGAAAATATAAAACTTATGTTATCTTTAAAAGGCGGATTTATTTCCGAAAAAGACTGAGTGAATGAAAAAGAAGTTAGACTTAATAAAATATCACTATATGAGTATAGAGTGCGACTAAATGGTTAAAACAATGCTGGGAAGGGAAGTATTACAAACATCATCCAATTATGTTAGGGAATATCATGAATGTAAGACCTGCGATGAATAGAGTGTAAAAATAAAGAGATAAAATACACAGAAACTGCGAGAGATGCCGCGACAGTAATATCCGCTAAGTGTGCATTACAATGCAACGATTCCAAATAATACAATTTGACCGGGTGCGAACCCGGATCTCTCGATGTCCGATCAAGCGTGCTTTAGCCAATTTAGCTACCGAGGAATCCTCTAATAAACCGAAATTTTGGGAGTTTTGAAGGAACAAGATGTTGTGAAGAAATACCGTACATACAAGACAACAGGCAGTCATAGTCGTGCGCTGAACGAAATACTTTTTACCACCAAAAGGTTTAGGAAAACTGGTAGGAAGAGTGTCTATGGTCTGATTCGTAGGATTCATGAGGATGGAATTTGGGTAGAATATTTTAACGGATGAGCATTAGTTCCCGTACCAGAAAAGGTAGAGGAAACGATGTGTGAGGACCATAGAACAATAATTATGATTCCACACGCAGCTAAATTGGTTCTCAGAGCAGTCAATAAGTTAATGGAGAGCAGGGAAATTATTAATTAGTAAATGTTGGACTCGGAAAGATTAGAGACACGGGCGATATCTTACCAGTAACGAGAAGTACATTAATTGATGAAAGTGTTGCAGATAACAGGAGTATACTGGAAGGATAGAAGATTTATCCACTACCTCTATATGTCTCAGAATGTTGTAATGAGAGTGGTGGATGGATAGTGTAACGAAGAAAAATAAGAATGTGCTGCCCGATATCACACGATAATTTTCAACTTGTAGGCGGAGGAAATGGCTAAAGAGGCATGGGGGGTACTAGAGGCAGGAATAAGAGTCAGTGGGGAATTTATAAAATTTGTCAGGTTTTTGCTCTCGATCAAGCTTTGAAATTTCATTCAAGCAAATGGTTACAAGCTTTGCTGAGCGCTTTGGAAACTCGGTATAATTGGGTGAGAATCAAAGTAAACAAAATAAAGGTTATGTATTTTTTCCAGAAAGAGGAAAATACATTGAATATTTAAAAAGCAACTAAAAATCAGTGAAGGTTGAACAGTCCACCTATCTCGTAAATGTCATCATCACCATCTTCCAAAGGCGGAGCCTTGTCGTTACAGCCATTTACATCGCTCAATTGCAGTTCTTTTAAGTTCTTTGTAAGTTGTTACTTTCATAGTACTTTTTATATCATCTATAAATTTCTTTCTTGGTCTTCCTCTTATTTTTTTCTATTATTTTCCCTCCATTGTATTTTCAAGGAATTTGGTTTGTCTGAGAGTGTGTTCAACAAATTAAATGTTCCTTTTCTCCATCTGTTTTGTTATATTCCTTTCCTGTTTAATTCCTCTCAATACCTCTACTATTTTGCTTTTCTTGTCCATCCATCTTGCTCTTATTATCATTCTCAAAATCCACAATT
This sequence comes from Hetaerina titia, assembly GCA_037158775.1. Classification (NCBI taxonomy): domain Eukaryota; kingdom Metazoa; phylum Arthropoda; class Insecta; order Odonata; family Calopterygidae; genus Hetaerina; species Hetaerina titia. The sequence goes on along the minus strand of CM073770.1, from coordinate 102,626,883 downwards.
CCACTGTTTCCAACCAAGCCTTAGGCATGGTGGGGGAGGAGAGGAGATTATTGGGACAAATCCAGAGATGGCGGGACTGATTGACGCAGAACTTATTAATAGGCACTGTTATGCTGAGGACTGTGATATGATTGTGATATGTGAGAGAGGACAATAGGCAGGCAAGGAAGGGAATAGGATGAACATGTTGAACGCAATGAAAGGAGGAAGGAAGTCGGCGTAATTGAAGAGGGGCTTTTGTAGTGTCAGATGCTTTACTGTGTTTTAATATGGGAGACTAGGAAGTCTACCTCTGTATTTTGGTTTTGCATTACTCTAAATCCACTCAAAAACCTCTTGAATTAACAAAATATGGATTCCAAACCGAAAACAGAAGCTGTGAAAGCACTAAAATCAGGCATAACATGACTATTAATAACATATAAATATTTGCGGCAGATAACAGCCTTTTGACTGTGAAGCTACAAATCGCAGAAACATTTAGTAGAGACATCAAAATGAGACTTGGTTTTGAAAAATGTAAAACACGTCATGTAGAGAAAGGGAAAGGAACAGCATTTGATGGATTCAACTTGAGAGAAACATGAGGGCAGATTGCAGAGGGCGCAGGGATTAAAAGAACACGAACAGTGTAAATAACCAGGAATTCTTTTATCTCCTGCAATGAACGACAAAGAGATAAAAGGTCTAAGGGAAGAAAAATATCAACAGCGCCTAGGGAAAATTCTGCAAATAGAGTTAACTGGGAGGAATATGATCAATCAATCTGGAAGGACAGGATCAATACATTTGCCATCGGTATACTCAGCGAAATAATTGGAATACTAAAATGGTCTGACACACATTTGGACGCACTGAATATCCTCACCAGAATGATGTGCTCTTCGCATCGAATTCAACATGAACATTTTACTGCAGAATGGTATCCAAAATAAATCTCCGTCATAATCAAATTCAGAACTTAAGAAAATATTTTTACAACAGAATAGAGATTACAGCAGAATAGCGCATTTGTAATAGTAATATGCTCTAAAACCCGCCTGAAAAAAGCACTCAATACACACCACGAGACAATATTGTAAAAGACGAAGAAAAAGTTGTAAAATGGAAAGAGAAAACAAAGCAAGGAAAATATCCCCTCGATCTATCTGAATCATATATACATAGATCTTAGGGAATCAAACAAATATCTTTCAATTAGATAGTTTTATTCAGAAACGGATGGATATATGGTAGCGATGCAGAGCAATACGGTTAGGAGAAATACTGTGAAAAGTATTGTAACGAAAGAAACAGTTGTAGATAATTATTGCAGAAATTGCCAGACAAAAAAGAAACAATAGTGGAGTCAGTTTCTGTAAATCACAGTCAGTCAGTCAGTTTTTATAAATAATCACAAGTGGAGTCAGTTTCTTGGCTAGGAACGAATACACACAAATACACGACAATATATATAAACAATTAGTGATTGAACTTGCAAAAAATATAAATTTTCAAAAAATACAGGGATTCCATGGTATAACAGGTACTTTGAAATACTACTGGAGAATAAAAAGGCAAACCTTATTGAGGTTGCACGTGTACGTGTTGAGGTTGCACCAATGTAGATATCAGAAACAGGTGTTATCCCAAAAAATTTGAAAGACGGTATAAATAAATTAAAACTTAGCATTCATACAGGGTGAAACAGAATGAACTCCCTAATTTTAAAAAATCAGTGAAAAGCGAGCAGGTAAATTAGTCGAGTGAGAGTATTAGCGTTAGATGTTGAAAACAACGCCATTTGTAGCAACTACCGTGCAGCGGTCTGGTAAGCATCGAGACTTTGTCTTAGAAACGTTCTTTAAAAACGATGATAGTGTGGTGGCAACTCAGGGAGCTTTTCTTGGGCAGTTTGGTTTTACTCGTCATGACAGGATTCCTGATAATAAAACCATTAGGGAATGGATTAATACTCTAAGAGCAATAGGAAATTCCTAGAAATTCATCTGAGCAACCTATAGTGTACGGACACCTGAAAACATCGTGGCAGTGAGAGCGTCCATTGAACTGTCTTCATCGCACTCTGCCCGGAAATATTTGCTTCTCTTGGAATATCGCCCAGAACGGAAAAGCGAATGTTACACTCTTACCTTCACTTACACCTATACAAGGTGATGGTTGTTCAAGAATTGAGTCCATAAGACTGGGTGAAACATACAGATGCTTGCAATACAACCTTAACCTCTGCGCAGCCCACACTGTATTGTGGTCTGGCGATAAAGCGCATTTTCACGTCTCCGGGTCTGTAAAGAAGCAAAATTTTCGTTACTGCGTGAGTGAAAACCTCACGAACTCCACCCAAGACCTCTTCATAGCCCCAAAACGACAGTTAGGTTTGCTGTGTCCTCCATAGGCATTATTGGGTCTTACTTTTTTGAATCTCGAGGTTCAACCGTTACTATGAACTCTGTGCGCTATTATGAGATGCTATAGAACTTTTTACTCCCTAAAATGGAAGAGTATGGTGAGGGATATGACACAGAAACCTTTTGGTTTCAACAGGATAGTGCCCTGGCTCATGCCGTTCCTCGTCCAGGCCAAATCCTGCAAGAACAATTTCCCGGTCGCCTGATCTCCTTACGAGGGGATGTTCCATGGCCCCCTCACTCCCCGAATTCGAGCCCATGGGATTTTTTTCTTTGGGAATATCTCAAAGCTGAGGTTCACAAAGTTCGACCAAAGACCTCGGAAGCTCTCAAGGAGTTAACTACAGATATCATCGCTGGAATATGCTGAGGAGTGAAATGAAAAAAGAGTAATTTTATGAATCCAGAGAAAATTTATTTCGACGATCGATTTTTTCATTTCCAATATGAATCGATTCCATAAAGTTACGCCTGAAACCATCAATTTTACTGAGAAGTGTTTTAGAAAACTTTTTTCAATGGCTTAACATGTGCATCGCTCACCAAGGTTGTCACCTAAATGAAATAATTGCCAAAACCTAATTAAAAAAATGACATTGGAAGTAGTTTTCAGAAATAAAAACATTTTTCAATTATCTTGGTTGGTTTTTTACAATTTACCCGTCAAGTCAGAGACTCCTATCTGATACACCCTGCATAACCATGCGGGAAGTAATAATAACAAACTTAACGATTGACCCACGAAATTTCCTTAACTAGCCCCCCCCCCCCCGTAACCTATGACTAATGAGAATACCTGATAGAAGTGAGACATGCTCCTTAACTTCAACTTATATCACAGAGGAATTACCCCGAAGGAAGGATAAGTAATGACACTTATAACAATAATAATAATGAACAATAATTAAATAACATTACAAAATATAATTATAATTCACCATACAAATGACGAAAGAATCCAATATGATAATTTGTAAAAATGTGCCATTTTTTCGTATGCCTGAGGTAATAATAGGTATTCGTGTTCAAAAAACGAATCGAAGGGCTCATTCCGTTACCTTACGTTTTTTCAGCTACGGTACCCTCGGCTGCCTTCCTCTTGGGAGGGTCGTCTTGGGGATTGGATGGCGTTGTGGAACCAGTGTATCGCATGAGAATACCACGGAGGGTACGTGGACCCGGCAGGTGACGCACAGCCGAGGAAGGGGTAGTCATCCCACCCGGAACGTCTTGGAATACGGCCCTCACACTTGTGAAAGTTAGATTAGGTGGTCCATTTACGGGTAGCTTTTAAAGTTTACTCATATTTTAAGAGCGCTGGTAGTCACCGTCACCAGGATGCTGAGAGAAGTGGTGCAAATGTTTGAACAATCCAAATGTTTTCCGGCCGTCCAATGAATAATGAAAACTTTCGCGGGTAACCCTGAAGTCTCGCATAAATTCCGAGTCCGGAATTCCGACAGTCTCAGCTGAACGCCAAAGCCAAGATTTCGCGGGTAGCGAAACATTTATTAGCCGAGGGGAATTAGGGAAATTACACGAAGTATTGGGTAAGCAATGCAGGAAACTAATACTTTGACGAATGACCACGCCTAGCAATGAAGTTAGCTCGGGGTGACTTAACTGCCGACCGACTATGACAAAAATAGATTCCATTTACAATCGTTGTTTTGAGGAAACTACGCGTGACACGTTAATCGTATTAGTACATTTGTTAAGAGAATGGAGAACAATTCGTGCACTACGTAATACAACGTTCGCGCGACAATCCCTCTCAATGGGCGGGGGAATTCATGCAATACGTCATGATATACGCCTTTCACGAGTTTACCTCAATCTGTCTTGGCAATTGAGCAAAAAGCGCAACATAAGGGTTCACATCGTTTCGTGGCTCTCCACGAGAAACATGCTACTACATGAAAAACATCTCGTAGTGCTTCGAACTAACCATTTCATTAGAAAAATTTAGAAAGTATATGATTTTATTTGGAAAACCGTGAGTGCAAAGCGTCGATGCGCGGTATCTTATTATAGTGTTCGACTCGATCACTTCATACACGCAATGTTCATTGCGGAGAAATTTGGAATGAAGAGTTGTAAATTGTTTTATAGTTAACCGAATAAACTTCCTAAAATATTTACTTTAAAAATGTAACTTACGCATAAAAGTGCATTTAGAATCTAAAAATAACACGTAAAAATGTTCAATGGGGACACTATTTTCTTGGTTGGAAATGAAGAAATAATCCGTTGAATAATGCTGACATTGTTAATAAGGTCAGTTTTACAACTATAATGTCATTATTTTGAGAATTTGATCTCATATTAATTCTCAATTTTAAGAGCAGGACGAATGATTACTTAGGGAGGATCCGTTTGGGTTGAGGAAGGGGAGAGGTACACGTGATGCCATTGCAGTAATGAGATCACTAATCGAGAGGAATATAGAATACAATCAGGACATATTTGCCTGTCTCGCAGATTTCAAAAAAGCGTTTGATAGAGTGAATTGGGAAAAACTAATGCTTGCATTGCAGAAAATAGGAATGGATTGGAGGGACAGGAGACTGATCCGCAACCTGTACATGTCTCAGACTGCTCAGGTGCGAGTGGGGAACGGAGAGTCCGGATGAGCAGTGTTAGGAAGAGGGGTAAGGCAGGGTTTCCAATTATCACGGGTGCTGTTCAACGTATACGATACGTGGTGGAAATGATTAAAGAGGCTTGATAAGAACTGAAGGTGGGAATGAAAGTTGGCGGGGAATCCATAAAATCGGTTAGGTTTGCTGATGACCAAGCATTAGTTGCTCAGTTAGCCAAGGGGTTGCAAGCGTTGATGAGTGAATTGGAGGTTCAGTGCGAAAGATATGGGATGAGAATCAATATAAAATAAGCAAAGGTTATTCGATTTTCCAGAAAAAGAAATACAAAAATCAACATAAAATAGTAGGGGAAAAGTTTAGTTGCCTTATGGAGAGCACTTTGAGTCAGTATACCTTCCGTCGGATGGACGTTAAACTGAGGAACCCTTGACTCTTATCGTCAAGAGTAGGCTAATGCCGACACCGGGTTTCTCTCCAACCTTCCTTCTTTTCCTGTCCATCCATAATGGCGCAAATTACCTTAGCTGTTTGTCGTCTTCCCTAAATACCACCACTAGGAGGGCAAAAATTAGAGCGGGTGGAACAGTTTACGTAATTCGCAAGTGTTTTGGACCAAAATGACGTCATTCTTAGCAACTATTATGGCCCATTTATTTCCCCTTGATCGCAGGCTTTGAAAGATAATCTTGCGAGCTCATTTCTGCTCTTCGACCTTCGAGTCTTGGTGCTACTGTCCCAATCCAACGGTTCAGTCAGAACTTGGCTTATCCCATTTTTGAAAATAATTTTGCGATTGATTTCAATATCAACTGCCTCTTACTCTAATTTAGATAAAATGCTCATAAAAATGAAAACGACACACGATACGTTCTGAAAGCGAAAAAAGTCTGCAAATCGCAAATTTGAGATCCTCAAAAAGTCGGTTCACGGCGCATCAACAGGATCCCAATATTTTACCCCGGAAGTCTCAAATCCAATAATATACGAGACGCCCCTGAAAACCTACCGTAGACGAGGTTGGGGCTCGCGATTTCATGCACGTTTCCACCGGATTTCACGCCCAGCGAGCGCCAAACTGGGCGCGCGGGCGGGGGGTGCACGCGGGATATCACCCGAGGTTACGCAACGCCCGAGAGCGGAATGGAACGGGCTAGCACTTGGCCCAGGCGGGGAGGATGATGTCAAGCGGACGTATTCAATCTGCAAGCCTTCCCCCGGCCGAAATGGAGCCGATAGTGGGGGCTGCGGGGAATCCTACCGCCCCCCGCCTGCCTCATTCCCCCGTCACCCTCAACACGGGGCTTTCAAAAAGAGAGCATGAAGTGGGCTCATCCGGAAGTGACGTCGGCTGGATTAGGGACAGGCCTTATCTGCATCAACATATTATCCTGAAATGCGTTGCGAGGGCATGTGGCACGGAATCATTAGTGATCAATGGCAATTGGAGAGTGTTAATTGTAATAAATTACGTTTCCAACGCCTTTCGTCTCGCATTGCATGAGAAAATGTGATTCTTTGAAAAATATGTCTGTTCGGAAGTTTCCCTTATCGGTTTGGAGATTCTCATCGTGGTCTCATCTGCAAATGGAATGCTGCACTTTGAATATTTCTTCTGTGAAAACGTAAAATAAAAAAAATGATTAGGCATCTTGATAAATACTTGAGTCATCTGTGTGATATTTGTGCTTGCAGTGTAGCGTTCCTCAAGTTAATTTTTAAAAAGTGTTATTATTCTCGCAGAAAACCTAGGTGAAAATATTTTTCCAATTCTCAAAGAAAAAATGATTCCTTGTAGGAGCAGGTAAACAATAGCATTTCTTAGAATAAGTTGGAAATGACTTGTTCCCTTCTGCCTCTTATTTGGGCCAACCAAAAGTTATTCCAATGATGTGCCACATCGTTTGACACGTTCCATTAAAAGCTTAATAGTTTAAATTTATTCATGTGTTAAAATGTTACTTGACAAAATTAAACATAAACTCGACACATTAGCGTAAAACGGCTTCCAGCCCGAATCTGGTTAGTGGGAGCGAGGGGTCGGGACGACGTCGGACAATTTGGGGAGTGAGTGTCCGAGGGGGTTGCATGTCCAAAAGTCTAACGTTTCTCCTTTGAGCGACACAATCGCATAATATCAGTATTTTTTTACCCTTAAGTGTGGATAGTTAAAATTATATAATCTTAAGCCCGAAGCGGTGTTCTGCACAAACAAGAGCAAATTAGGATGACTCTTGTATTGACTAAATTTTTGACCTTCAAGAATGAATGAATATCGGAAAAGAAATGCATTATTCCAGGATTATATTTAATTAAAAAAGACCGCAGTTTCGACTTACAAAGTCATCATAAGGTAATACATGTGGAAAAACTAAGTATTTCTTTTCCGATATGAATCGCTTCCACAAAGTGACGCCTGAAACCATTATATTTAAGAGTGAATTTAAATGAAATCATATTCTCGTGTTGGCAGGGATATTTACTTTAAAAAACATGCTTATAAAATTAATTTGGTTAAAAAAGACTCAGACATCAAGCGTTTATTGTTTGGTAAAAGTAAATAATGAAAGTAAAACATTTATTCATGTCACCCTACATTTTTATTGCCATATTTCGCGGTGTGTTTGAAAAATATCCGATTAATTAAAGAGAACTTACATAAAAGTTGAACACCACTTGAAAATTCATGGACTGAACAAGGTGGTTTCGTCAATGAATGAATTATATCAATAGATTATGACCCGTGCCATCCAATGCTGCCACTAAATATAAAATGGGAGAGGTGATTTGTTCGGGAAATGGTTCCTTTAAAAATGGAAAACTTTAGGATTATTTTAGGGTTGCAAAAACTCTGAACGTCTTTTGAAGGGAGGAAAATGGGGTACGGTACATGGTTAGACGAAGGTATCCATTGGACAGTCAAAAGGTTGGCCTTAAACGGTCCTTTCTGGACAACCTTTTTTTGGTAATTATGGTCATTCGATCTGGAGGCCAAGGGGATTCATAATATTTTATTTCTCTTTTCATTAATCCCGCTTCAGTAAGCAAGCTTTGTGGGTTATGAATACATTTAACGCACCGCTCAATTATCTCGACCGCATAGTCCGAATTAAAAACACACGCCCATAAGCCGTCGTTGACTTTCTCTCCCTCCATCTCTCCATTTGCAAACGCCGGCGGTGGTTTGAGAGTTTGTGCGAAACAAACGCACCACCCCCCCACTCCTCGATTGACCACTCTCTCCTCCTTCCAATCCCCCCTCTCCCCCACACAAACACCCCTCTCTCGGATGTACCCACAACCCCATCCTCGTCCGTTTCATCCCCCTCTCCGCCATCCCTCGCTCCACGCCCATTGTTACGGGTTGCACGGTAAATGGCCACTGCTCGTGACGTCACCCTCCGAACTCCATCCCGCTCTCATCATCCCCCCTCTTCTCCCGATTCCCAACAACATGTTCCCCCTCATCCTCCCCCTTCTTTCACCGCCGCCGTCACACACACAAGCACGCATATCCACTGGGACAACCACTCACGCGCCCAACCCGTGGCAACGGAGCCCCTCTGGCGTATTTTTTAATTACCATAATATGATGTACAATTATTAGAAAACATATTAATAAATCGTAGAAAAATAAGAAAACATTGGAGAACTGAGAAAATTATAATTTTTTCGATTGTGGAACAAACTGTAGAACTAGGTAATTTTAAAACGGTTTCCTGAACTAACATACCCACGAACGATCCTGCTTGAAAGTGTAAGCTTGCAATTACACGTGCAGTACCTAAAATTAAGAAGTTTAATATACTAGTTGATTCATTATTCTTCCCTTCTAATTAGTTACAAATTAACAAATATTCGGACGCTGGAAAACGATATTTTTTTTGGGTAACATTCAGTTAATAATTGCTTTGCAATATTTTCATTTGAAGATAGTTAAAAAAGGTTGTTCCAATTGCAATTATGGATATATTATGTATGCGTTAGCTTAGGAATTCGGTATAAGTTGAAAAAATCCAGCGGCACGTTGGCGCTGACCGACATTAACCGCGCTTCGCAGCACCTCCCCCCCCCTAATCTCCTCCCAAATTGCAAATCCCACTCCTCCCCGCTCGGCATGTCCTCTGACCGGCTGCTCCTCGCCACTCGGCTTCCTGGTTTCTCTCTCTCAGCCCCCCCCCAACCGCCCCCTCCACCGCCGGGATTCCTTTCCTCTCACCTCTCTCCGCTTTCGAGGGTTAAAGGCTGCTTGCTCCATGTCCGCTCGGGCGTTTTGTTTTATCAGATCGTTTTGGGTCCATATTTGTCGGTGAATTGCTTTCGACGCGAAATAACTACTCATGTATTGACCGAAACCATTTTGCGGCATCATCTTTTTCTTTCACGAAATAGGTTATGTAGCTTGCTTTGCCGTCAAACATTTTGGGACGTCTTTATCTTGAATTTGACACTACTATGGTATACCTTCTTTATACATTTAGTTGAGAACTTATATTGATAATTTTCCATTCCTTCTTCTTATTTTTCATAACAGCCTAATTTTGCTATTTTTAGTAACGTCTCTTTTGATCTATGAAAGATCTATTTGAAGATTTATGAAATTGCATTTCCATTGCTTTTACTCTGATATCCTCGATCTTTTTACTTATCCAGGGCGCACAAAAAAACACATTAAATTGTCTCAACTGCTATTTTTTAATCAAACTTAATACTTTTCATTCTCTTTGGATTTTGCCTGTTGTTTATCGTTGCTATGTTTGCCATTTCACGCATAAAATGGTTAATGTAACTTTTTCCAAGGGCTCTTATAACTTCATTCATTATACGCCATTTCATGTTCTAAATATTAGAACATTGACATTCTTTGTAGGGTATAGTTGTTACTTATCTTTAAGTTATTAGGTTCTCAGTGGTTTCACATCTATCACTACCAACGTTTCGTCTTTTCTATATTCTATTTGTTATTGTGAAGGAAACTCTGTTCTAAACTGTGTAAGTCCTCTCCATAAGCCTCCATGAAAGAACAGAAGACATTGTTGATTGGAGGTTGAGGGCAGAGGACGCGTGGTATAGAGGACAAAGGAGCCGAGGGACTTGGAATTTGCTCTCCAAGCGAATGTAATTTCCACTGAATATTCCATAACTCCGCGATATGCTCAGGCCAAGAGTAGATCCGTTGCCACCGCATGGATCCCGGGAGCTTCCCATTGGGAGCTTGCGGACCCCCGGAAAAAATCCCACACCGGAACCACCTCCGTGAAGAAATCTCGAGTGTTTAACCGCACTCCAAAACTAAATATTAAAACTTTCGCCTCGAATATCGTTACAATGCCAAGCCACAAACATTAACACATGCACTTGGACGGACGAAAAGGAGTTGGTCCGACTCCCCGGACGTATTTCTGATTCCACTCCGCTTAGAAAGTGCGGTAGCTCAGCGGGGACCCCTACGCTCCCTTAGCCCCTCCAACCACTTCCCACCCTCCCTGGCACACCCCTTATCTGCTGCCCGCACCTCCCCTCGCTCCCCAACCGTTCGGATGTACTTTTTAGCGATTCCGTAGGCGTCCTTTTTTCCGTGTTTGGAGTGGAGAGAAGGCCAGCCACGTACCTCCTCAGTACCCCTCTCTCCGTCCGCCCCTCCCCTGCCGCTGCACAGCCGTTGATAAAAGACGCGCAAGATTGTCCGTATAACCTCGCTTCCCTCTTCTAACCCTCCCTTGCCCTTTCCCCGCCCAACCCCCCGTTGGCCGCACCTCCTGCCCCTCTCTGGGGCGCACACAGGGGCGGGGCAAGGTAGCCGCCCCCCGGGGCAGCAATGTCGCGCGCGTGCTAGGGCGACGGCTTCTGTTAGTAAAATTATTCCAAGCCGCCCAACTTAGCTTGAACGCGAGTAAATTACGAATGTGTCCCTCTAGAAAAATCGGTAAACTCTCGTTGACGCAACAAGTAAATTCACTGGATCCTATTCGACAATAAAATACATTTTGCAGTGCCAGGTGATTCTTCAACAATAAAATATACCGAAGTATTTAGATTTCGTGCCTTTTGTGAGTTACTTACGTAAAATCTAAAGTGTAGTTGAAAGTAAATTAAATCCACCCGAATCAATTTAGGCACTAAGTTATTTGCATAGGGTGTGTTTGTGTGCATATGTGGTATTAAGCACGTTAGCACTCCGGTGAATGATCATTGCGTTCATCAATGAGTAAATATTCAAATTGAGTAGTCAATGAAAGGCGTTATTTTACTATGATTAAACGCTTAACTACGAATGATTTTAGATCCTTCCCAGAAGAACACACATGATACAGAGAAAATCTACCCGTTTCGTGAAGATTTGTAACTGAGAATATCAGAAAGCTTCATAGAATACGAGTATATTAATGGGGGCACGAATATTTTAAGTACTACTAAAACCATCATATAAATTATATTCATTCATGTTTGATTTCGACAGAGATGGATTTATTTTAAGGATGGTTTATAGTTTAGGGATACCGCAGTAAGGATCGAAGAGAAAATTGACTGCCGAAGCGCTTGATATAAAGGAAATTCCCTCTACCGAGAGCAAAATATGTGAACCCAAGAAACGATGCGTATGACAATTCGAGCTTGGCAAAACTTAACTATTAAGCTATGCCAATAGTCTCCAAATTTATTAATCCCAACTCATTAAAACTCTGGAAATGGTTCTACTCGCCCTCGCGACGGCTTGTGGAGGAAAAGATGTAGTTCCATAAGCACCGGGCGAGCTTTTTGGTTTTCGAGGAAGTCGGCATTTACTTAAGCAATGCCTAGTCTTTATCACGTCGTCTCCACTAAAGAAGGAATGAAATTCGTTTCTTTCAAAACGCGAACATTCTATGCCTCTTGTTTGCTGCGTACCCCTCGCTCCCTCGTTTTATAACGCGGTGACGACAACCCCCCTACTGGTAATCTCTACCCACCCCTGCCGGCTCTATTCCTTCTCCTCCCCTAATGCTCTCACTTGCCCCTCCACTTTCCCCCATATAACATCCCCCCTTACCCTTTCGTGGCCTGCCTGCAGTTATACTCTTGCCGGGGTTTTCAGGGGCGGAGGGGAGAAGAGAACCCTGCTCCCCTCGTTGGGCGTGTAATACGACCCATCCCCTTTCTTCCTCCATGACGAGGGCCGTGGCAGTGCGATCAGGGCCGCCGGAAATCCGGCTCGACCCCGAAAACTGTCCGGAAATCTCGAAACAGGAGGGGGTGTTATGTAATTTCACCGGAGAGCAGAGCATTTGCACTTCCCGAGCTTTCCCGATTCGGCCAGGGGGACTCAACGTAGGGGGCGTAGGGAGGAGGAGAGCAAAACTAAAGGAATGGATGGCAACCCAGCTGACCGCGGTGTGGAGAGAGTGCAGTTACCCTTCACCAGTTGAGGCTGCCTCAATTTGAGTGCTTAAACTTGAGGATTGGACGCAAGAAACACAACTGGATTAGCAGTTTAGCATGGGCGTGGGATAAAATTAAGGAGGTATAAAATGTTCAGAGCTAAAAAAAGAGTTGATGTGATATGTAGTGTTGAGTATTTAATGGCATGTTCGGCAGGACTCGGAGTGCAGCAGGGCCTAGCTCACAAGTCCATCGAAGACACGCCCTTATCCGGCAGACTACCAGTCCTGATGACAGTAATCCTATGCTTGGGAGAAAGATATCCGCTCTCAGTTTGCTCAGAAGTAAATGACGTGCCTAATCACTGCCCTGACCGTTTTTACAAGTTCCCCAATCAGGTGTGATAGTAGTTCGTACTCTATAGCGCCAACATAAAAAACCAAATTGCATCAACCTGGTAAACAATACAAGCAGTCAACGACAAAACAGCAATAAAATCTAGATAAACCTTCAATACATATTATAAATCCATTCCAAGATTCTTTCACATTTCCAGAATAAGTTCGAAACAAAGTAGCATACAATAAACAGACTGTTCCCATTGGTCGACATCAGAGAAGAGGTACTCTGGTCAAGCATAGGATATACAGGGTGCGTTCCACAAGTAATACAATTAAAATTTCCGTGCCGCTACTAATTGTCGAAATGGGATTAAACCACTTAAAGTAGGTCGGTGGGATGCTAAGCTTTTCCGCGAAACTGGTCTTAGTGCTCTCCAAGCTGCGTAAGCGGCAGGACGTCAGTTATTGTATACCTCTACGCCCTGACCGTGTCACGAAAGACCAACCGAGCAGAAATTTCAAGTGAACTTATACTTACCAATCTGATTATTTGGACAAAATCATCACTGGTGACGAAACCTGGGTTTATGAATACGAGTGGCACACCGACCAGTCCCCAAGCACAAAAAGGTAAGAATGAGCAAATCAAAAGTGAAAACAATGCTCATTGTCTTTTTCGACATTAAAAGGATCGGTTCATAAGGAATTGGTTCCTCAGAGACAGGTAGTTAACTCTGCACTACGTGGATGTCCTGGAAAGACTCCGAGAAAGGGTCATCAAGGCGAGGAATGATATCTCCGCTAAAACACGCCTTGCCACAACGCGCTACGAGTCCTCGAGTTCCTGGCCAAACACCAGGTGCCAATGCTACCCTAACCCTGCCCCCTATAGTCCTGACGTCGCCCCAGCAGACTTCCTTTCTATTCCCTCGGATTAAGGCAGCCCTGAAAGAACCCGTTTTTCGTCCATAGAACAGATCCAATCAGCCGTGACGAAGACCTTGCGAGAGGTCCCCTGAAGACGCCTTCGGGGGCGCGTACCGGTCATGGCTGAGTCGCAGGAAAAAATGTGCAGAGGTCAAAAAACAGTAATTTGAAGAAAAAATTCTTCAAAGTACTGTCCTTGTGCTTCTGTACATTTTTAAGCATGTGTTTGTGCAAATCTGTTCAATAAATTATTTAAAAAAATAATAGAATTATTTTTGGAACTCACCCTGCATGCTCCTGTTATTTTGAACGTTGGGAAAATTTGAGCCTGTGGCTAGGCTAATTAGTATTGATTTTTACATTTGCATTAAATGTTCTTCAATCTTAAAAGACGACCTCCGATCATCGTTCACGTTACGTTACGCTCTTGATTAGCAATACGATACGAATGGGTCTGCATGCTTCCAATTGCAAATTTATTTGCACCCTTTAATTCATTTGGAAGCGGTCTTCGGACTTCAACTCATCATATGGTATCCTCCCGAACATATGGGCGGATACCAATGGAATGCGCTGCTGCTTGTACATGAGCTCTATCTATGTCTCAGCCTACAACTGAGCGTGCGATACATGCATACTTGTAAGAAACGCAAGACATATATGTTGCTGGAGAAAGGTGGCGCCCTATTTAATCGGGTTTAATTATTCTATTTATATGGATGCTCAATTTCAACGTCATCGTATCTCCTACATAAACACTCTACTTTGAAAAGTCACCGAAAACTAAATTAAAATAGCTGGCGTAGACAACACATTAGGCTCAAAATAACTGAATTACACAAGAATGGGAAAATACGGCAAATAATTGCAGAGTGATAATAACGTTTGTGAAGAAAGTGGTAACTGAAGAACATTATACTTACAGAGTAAATATTCAAAGGACCAGTTCGTCACAAAGTTTCTCATTCAACGATTTAAGTTAGAGATGATGACTACTTCATTTTTCTATTCATTTCCCTCTTTCTCTCCCTTTTACCATAATATACTTCTTCCTTGAAAAGCTCTTAAACACTTGTTTTGTGACGTTACATACTATGGAACTGCAGGATACTCTTTATATTCCACACAACTAAAAGGTTAATACGTTGCCAGCAGTTTGGGTAGTAGGGCAGCTGCAAGAGAATCTGCAGATTCTAATATAAGATTTTTGCATTATATGTGCTGTTATTGTTCAGCTTAATGTTTTCTTTTGGATCCATAGCTATAATATCTATACAAAAAAGATGAGATTGGTCTTTTACGCGCAAGCTGCTTGAAGGATAACAATTTTTGAAGTGCCAACTTTTAGCGGTGTCTGTGAGGAGTAAAACGCCGCCTTCTGCAACGACGCTACGATGAATCTGTAGCATAGATGAACAAATATCGCCGAATGTTAATTGCACAACTAATCTCTCACGATAGTTTTTGAAGCAGGTATGTTGTATGAGCAGGTTGAGAACGCATTCCACATTCCTTTGTGACGTTATCAGAGGACCTCATCTAGCAGATGATTCGTTAGAGTAAAAAGCCTAGTTTTTTGAAATTCTTCGGCATATCACATTTTTACAATTCATCCCGTCTCGAGTGCGTTGAGTGCTTTCTTTAAGAGTAGTGGATTTTTACCTATTTAGTTTTTGAGAATCTTTGTTCGAATCACAGCTACAATTTATCTAATAATAGCTAGTTGCTCAGCAATATGTTCAGGGGATCATAAATTCCTAATGTTAATCACAGCCTGCCGCATGGCGTTTATCCTTGCATTGTACCATGCACATGGAAATTAAGGCAGATAATAAAAAAAGTGAATATTACACACATTCGCCAAATTTCCTTATTTTTTGTACAACATAATGATTTCATTATTTTGTCACACTTATGACAATATACTGTAAATACAATTCCATGAAATCAGAATGGATATTTCCACGATAGTGAATAATTTTATTAATTTTTATGATTGAATTTTTATTTTTTATTTTTCCCACACTAATTCTCCAAACCAACCGGGGAATCTTTTCTCGAAAAGACACATGAAGTTGAAATGAAAATACTTCCATAACTAGCTAAAATTCACTTAAATAATTTTCCTAATCTGGAACATAATGCGCTTAACCTCAGTCTCTAAATAAATAGGACATCCCCACTTTTACTTGTAGAGGAATGCGAATAATTTACTGCGGAGGACATGACTCATAACTCTTTCGAGAGTTGAAATGAAATTATTGCCTTTGTAATGCCACACACTTAATTTAGAACACGACCCAGGTTTCGACGTCGAACGTCATCTGGTGACCTGACCTGATGACAGGTGACATGATGACAGGTGATCTGACCAGGTGACAGGCGATCTGATAATGACGTTCAACGTCGAAACCTGGGTCATGTTTATAAATAAAGTGTGTGGAATTACAAGCTCAATAATTTTATTTCAATATGTTATGTTAATTCCATAAAGTTACGCCGGAGAGAACAAATTTCCTTCGAGAATATTAGGAATGATATAAATTATTCCACGACACAGCGGCTTTACATGATCTCCAGGAATGAATGCAATACAGCTGTTCACATATTATCATTTTAAAATGTGGTAATAGTTGAAGATGTTTTATTCACTTCACTTTCTTTCGTTTTCCTGGCTAAGATGCCAATTTTATGAAGAATAATTTCAGCGTGAGCGAGAGAAGTGGTGTGGATGAATCTCACCTCACCGATGGTGTTAATTGCGAAATAACTTGCATTCTTCCCACTACGGTCGCGGTCCATACAAATCCACACGAGCAAAATGAGCGCGTACAGAATATCAGTCCTGTATATCAGAACATAGTTGATTGTGTGACACCTTGAGAGAGATCCGTTTCCTTCAATCATCTGTTTCATCTACTCATTGCTTGTGGCATTGACAAGTGCTGCGACGGAAAGAATTATCTTGTATCTTACCAACTATTCGTGTAAGATGTCCCTACGGCAAAGACGAGTCCGTCCCGCGTATAATCCTCAGCCGTATGGATAACGTTTAATTAGGCACCTACGATGTACATGTATTAATCGATGGAAAAATGCTTTAAAACACGGAGAAGACAAGGCTTGCTCATTTTTATCAAGGAACGTATCATACGTGAACCCCA
The DNA here is from genome assembly GCA_037158775.1 of Hetaerina titia. Taxonomy (NCBI): domain Eukaryota; kingdom Metazoa; phylum Arthropoda; class Insecta; order Odonata; family Calopterygidae; genus Hetaerina; species Hetaerina titia. Next base: position 102,610,084 of record CM073770.1, on the reverse strand, counting down.
GCAAGATATCCAGAAATGTTATAGTTATTCAAACATTTCTGAAAAATGAAAAAATACAAGTCACCATAGAATAAATAAACTAAAATAAACAAAATAACTTGAATTTTCACCCGAATTTTCCACCTCTTGAAGGAAATTATTAAAGGATGAAATTCTAGGCTTCCAACAGAGTTTCTCTGTGCTCATTTTATCATGGAAATTACATGGAAATTCCCTAACTTCCAGTATCCTCCTTATTTCGCAGCAAAACAAAAAGAGAGGTGCCCGAAACGTTCTGACAAATGCAATCATTTGGACTCACTGGTTTTACGTCCCCAGTGTATTTTTATCTGAACAAATAACACACGCAATTAAAATTGACTCTTCAGTTCACTGTATCTAGACGACTCTTCGATGCATTTCTACGGTCCAAGGACTTTTAGGACTCTAGTACTTTACTTGAGGGCACAAATAAAATCGAACGATTAGCGTGTTAGTGCTGCGTTTAATCCAAAAAAAACAATCTTTCTACGCACATTTGGAATATATGGAATATTCTACGAACCTTTTCATTGATCCCGACCCAAATTTCAAATCCTAATCTCAATTGCCAAATAGAAAAGCACACATCGAGACATCGGATAAACGTACGCTGTAAAAAAGGGAAGGGGAGTGGAGTCGAGGGGAAGTAAGACCTGGTGCTTTCCCGGCGTATTTGCTTGATGAAGTTTTCTCGGGTCTTCCAGCGGGTCAGGGGTTCCATAATGGCCGACGTTTCGATGCTCGAACGTGCGTCGTCCTCAGGGTAAATGTACCTGCCCTGAGGACGATGCACGAGTTGAGCATTGAAACGTTGGCCAATATGGAACCCCTGATCCGGTGGAAGACCAGAGAAAACTTCATCAAGAAGTGAAGGGGGTTGATGTAGGAGTGTGGACGGATTGGCAGGCAGCGGGACGACTGCTCAGGGCAGAATCGTTTCTTTGGGGGAGAATAAGAGCGGGGAAGTTCTAATGTAAGGAAGGTCAGAGAAAAGAGGTTTCGGAAGTATCTCTGCTCTGGGGTGAAAAGAATCGTAAAACCTTAGAGGCAAACGTACACCTTACACAAAAAGGTACACCATAGATAAATACATGCGCATCGTTCTCTTCTGGGGATGGAAAAGTCAAAGAAACCTTTAGTATTAGGTCATGAAAGGAACCTAAATTTCTCTCACGGATTTTATTCCCTACTGACTCAGTGTAGCATGTTATTTGGCCTCAAACACATTATTATTCTCAAAAAACCAGCCGAAAAATCTCATTTGGGAAAGTATTAGGCTAAAAATATTATTTCTTATTATTATCAAAATATATCTATTATTCTTAAGATCCCTGACTCAATGTATAGCTTTCGGTTGTTTTTCTTCCTAATTTACGATTGAGTTTACAAATGAAATTGAAACGATTGCACAATTTCAAGTGTCATGATGTTTCAATACACTCGTGGGGACTCCTTATGATTGGTATGCTGGTTATCGCTGTGGTCCTTTAAGAAAGTAGATCGGCTGGTTGAGACCAGAGAAAGCGCGCCTGGTTATTTCTAGTCCTTGGTTCTTCTTGTGGTCAATGGTACAGATGTAGCAAAATTGAGCGGCGGAGAATCATAACCATTAGCAAGGAATGCTGCACATGGCGTTGGTGCTGCAAAAGACTCGCACACCACAAATCTCAAGACTTTTGAAGGTAACCAAAAAGCCTCGGACGAACGAAGACAGATAGGAAACATTTAAAATACTCTTTATTTATGAAAATGTGGCTCATAAGTCCGAAGCGATTTTGAGCCGAATGTGGGAAATTGGGGTCACATTTTACAATGCATTAAGGTCGTAGAGCCTTGCATTAATGTTGATGCTATACATAATTTAAAATCATTACATATGGCGTAATTTATTTGGCGCATTTTTCAATCTCCAGGATTTTTCACTTTGACTCCGTTCCTCGGAGTAATCCCATTCCAACCTCTCTCCTTATGGCTCCGAACCCCTTCGTCCTGTGTTACCCAGGGCTTGATCCTCGTTTTATTTTCGGGAAACAATGCACGTTTTGTTTGGACTACCTGTCTTTCTTCATACTTTCCGTTCTAGAGATTCTGCCTGATCTGCTAAAATAAACTATTCCCTGAAACTGAACTTGCAGCGTTATCCGCAGCAGCACAATAGTGCCTGTGTACCAAATAATAATGTCAGTTCTGTACCTTATTCTCATTTTTAACTTTGTCACTCATATTTTCTCACTTTTCGCTTCACGACATGACCCTTTTAGGAGCGACATTGAATTTAATCCACGCGCACGTCTAAATTCCTAAGGGCTCGCGAGTGTCAAGATAATTGACCCAAGACCTTGGTATTAAATTTTTCCGCGACATATTCGAAGTTACGGCAGCACCCAATGTGTACTTCGCATTGGCGGCGGACCATCTCGAGGCGGGATCCCTCCGTTTGAGCGTATTTATTTCACGTTCATCAAAACCCAAGAAGAGTTCACGGAAGTGATGGAGATGGGGCAGCTCCCAATTAACACAGATTTTCGGCCAATACAGGAGTATTTTTCAATTTGTTTCTCCACTTCCTAGCTAATAAGAGAGGGAAAACAAGCACTTTACTCCAATGGGAGGATGAGAAAATCTAAAAATCAGAGATACATATAAGGATCGGAAAACTACAAAATTTATCAGAGATGCATACCGTCCAAGTCGGGCTAGCAATTGTGAATGAAACCTATTTTATGAAGCATAGCATCTTTAACGGAACTCTCCGTACCAACGACCTTTTTCCTCTATTCTCTATTCGTGTTCCCCCTCGGCCAACACGTAACTTGAGTCTGTTGCAGATTCCAAATTTCCGTCTCTCTGTCTCTCAACGTTTCCTATTCCATCGACTTTCCGCTACATTTGATTCCCTGAGCATCCAGTATCCTTCCCTGGATCTCTCTTCCTCTCACTCAACGCTTTCACCTCCTTCCTTAAACGCCAGATAGTAACTTAGCTCTCTCTGGTTGCAAATGTGCCCTCCTGCCATCTTATATCTGTTCTTGACATCATTTGTTAACTTTTCAATATTGTTTATTGCTTTTACTCGTTTTTTTTCTTAGTGTAATTATATGTCAGCCAATGTAAAAGCCTTTGGGCCGTTTGTAGCGGTTTTGTTAAATAAATTTTCGCCGATGATAGACAACATTCTCACGACTGCCCTTTTCTTTCTTAATACATGATGGCTTAGTTCTTCTATCCATACATTGTTTCAAAAAATCTAAATCTTCCGATTTCTGAACCTTTTATTTTCCTCATTGACTTTTTCGGTCACCCCCTTCCCCTCCAAATATTCTCTTCTCTCATATCTACATTTGGATATCCGACTCCGTTATCATTCACTACCTCAAGATAAGCAAACCTGCGTGGCACATCCTCGGACGGAAAGCTGGAGCAGTGATCGAAACGTAGGCCAGGGGATGCGGAATTTGCAAGCACAGCGACAGAGATGTGGGTTTGGTTGCTACTATTTAGGCAGAGCGAGGGCGAAGTTGCACATTATCCAAAGAGGATGGCTGTTCATTATAGACTGGTAATTCGCATGATAATATTTTATTATTTTTCATGAAAATTTTATTATTGCATTATTTTTTACTTACTCGGCCACGTGGTACAAGGGCATTGAGTTCTACATCAGTATTACGACAGTGGCACCTATTGCAACTGGCTTTTCAGTTCGAATGGAGTAACATGCCGTTAAAATGCGACGCTGCCATGGTATCTTACTTTTGACTGAATAACGCGTCGACAGACGTCCTTTTAATGCTAATGGTGGCTCATGGGTAGTCCGTTTTCCTGTAGATAAGAGGGTTTAAACAGAGGAGACACTCAATTTCAAAGGAAAGTGGGCCCGTAGCCATGGTCACTGCTATTATGAAAATACCATTCGTACGTGTAACCCAATACTGCTTCTGCCATTGCGAAAAAAGATTTTCACGTGACGTTCAGAGCTCTGTCAAAAATTGAAAATATTCATTTCACAAGATTGCAAAATGAAAATTGCTCATCAAACATGATTTGCGCGCTTTGTGTTTAAAGACTGATCACCATCACCACATCCGTTCATTCCACTTCCACGACTGTCCCCTCAAAAATGTTTTCTCTACGCATCTATATAATGAACCGTAAGTCATCGCAAGGGCATGTGACGGAGGGTGCTGGGTCACCAGCATGCATAATGCCAATCGTTTTACCCCCACACAAATATTAGTTAAATCGTGCAGTTGAAAAATTTTAATCGCCCCAAAGAAAGCATTTGCGTGCAGCAATATTCCACAACAGGATACGTACATTCCAATCATGATGTACGATAGAACTTTTTAAAAATAGGTCCATAAAATAAAAACAATAGCATGCAGGATTTTGACAAACACTACCAATTCTAATTACCTCATATGCGAGTATACATATCTATTTTGATCTCTAATAGCTCTATGAAAAAACGACATTTAAAATTTATAATTTTTGCTCTAAATCTTCCTGATTTTACGTTGGTCATCGTAAGTCAGGGCCTGTAAATTGAAATCCACATTTGCCACCTTGGTTCTTCCTCTCTTAAACAATGTAACAACCCACCCCTCTCACCTGAATAATGCCAAATTTAAAATATAAACGACCGTGCCAGTGTTTCTGGAGGGAGGCTGGCGAGGGTTGGTGCTGACGTAGTCTGCTTTGACAAAACAGAACTGACCAAGGGCGGACACAGAGAAACACACGGACGGAAGCGTCCACGAAGGTTTAGATTGCTGTCCGACGACGATGCTCAACGCTTGACGCTGACGTTATGCTCGTCCCGGTCATGAATCACCGAGTGCACCCTATTGCAGGTGACTCGCGAAATAGGGTCGTCACTGCGGATGGGGCCCTGGTGCACGACACGTTCTTGGCGGGCAGGTAGACGGGAGGGCCGAATATTGGAAATTATGACACGAGATCCGTGCCATTACGCGGGAGAGGGGAATTCATCGCACACGATGGTGCACGCATGATAAATAAGCATCAAAAGTGCTCATCCTATCTCCCCCCACACACCATCGTGAGATTCCGCAGTCCTCCCCCTCCTCCTCCCCCCGACAGCCTTGAGTGAGTGACAAACTTGCTATTTCCGTTTGCGGAAGGGTCTCTCGCCACGCCCCGGGAAGCGGCCGTGCGTTTGTGTGTGCATGGGGCGATTTGATTTCGGTTCCATCGACGCCCCCACCACTGCATACGAACTCTGCTGCTGCTCTGGTCACGTCCACGAGCGTGGAAGATCAACTGTCGGATTCGAGATGATAGGAAGGGTGGACTTTTAAAGTTAATCTGATCTCTTTGACGCGGAGCAAAGGATTTCACGCGTCCTGACGACTCCAGATTTGGCCCACCCTGAATCAGCCCACCCCGATCAGCCAAAATTCCGCTCCCTTCTCCACACTGACAATCTATCCGGAAGAATCCATCTATTTTTTTAGTGATACCAGGAGGTCAAAACGAATAATGAAGTTATTTGAAATCGGTTTCTTAAATATGAGCGAATCCATTGTAAAAACGAGGAAGAATAATTCAGGATCTAAAGTTTTGCTCTTGCTATAACCTAAATTAACAATTAATTACCGCGATTTATTTATTCAGACCACGGCAGTAAGTTCAAATATTTCTTTTTTTACGGTGAAATTTCCGTCAACCTAAAAATAAGGAGTTTTTCTTTTAAACTCACTAAAATTTGGCCAACTCTGCATTTCACCTTGCTCTTAGACCCTTTATCGAAGTATACTCTTAGTTAAAACCAGCTAAGTAAAATGTACGTAGAAATGCGCGTAAATTATACTGAGTGTACATTTAGTTTTCAGTCTGTATGCCACTTTGCTCAAAGACAAAACTGTACGGAAAACGCACTTCCAATACCACGGTTCAATGACTCTGAATGCGAGAGTTGAGGCTGGGCAGGAATCGAGGATGAGAGACGAGGAAAAGCGGAGAGGGAGTGGAGGCACTTGACGGGAAGGGAAGAGTGAGAGTCCATCCGTCTCAAGGATTAAACTAAAAAGTAGACCGTTAATTAATAGGCATATGGGGCAAATTTTTGGTGTCGAAACGAATGGATATATTATCCCTCTTCAGAAGAGAGTTCGGAAGTAAAATGTTTTAGATATTTCTAAATAATTGGTCTGTGAGTGATTACCATCATCATTTCTTTACCAATCTGGTTCTCAATGCGAAACCAATTCTAATATAATTTACAAACCTCGCTCCTCTTTCCTTAAATTCCATCCATTAAAAAAAAAATGAAACGTCTTCGTCTTAAATTAACCTTTTATTAATCAGGTATTCTCTGTAAGACTTTGCAAGTGAAAGATTGCTTTCCTCATGTTAAATAATTATTTAATTATGATTATTATGATAAATGAAACCTCACAAGAACCTTTCCAAAAAAATCCCAATTTACACTCAAATCCCTGAAATTCTTGGCGTGCTCGTTTTCCTTAAGTGGGATCTTGAATAAGAATAAATCTAATGACGTAATAGAATTTAAACATGATATTTTGGAAATCAGAAAACAACTTCTGGAATCAAACCAGCGTCCTCCACAGGGAGACACGCTACCTCTGGTATACCCCACCCTTATATATATATATATATATATATATATATATATATATATATATATATATATATATATATATTATTATTAGGTAATCTACCGGTTAAGGTAGGTTTTTGGATGGACACAACTATCAAATAAACATTTTGTGACTCCCCACCTAGCAAACTAATCTATATCAGGTCCCTCTTCATCTCGGTGTACTTCTTTCCTCCCTTCATCCCGTCCAACATCCCTATCCTGTTCCTACCCTTACCTCGCTTTCCCAACATTCTCCCCTCTATTACCCTCTTCAACATTCCACTACCGCTCAATACGCCTTTCATCCATTTTTCCTGCCTCCATAGGATTTCTCTCAACAAACCCCTCTCCTCCCCCACCATTTCTAGTACTTCCTCATTTGTTTTCCTTTCGGTCATTTCACCTTCTCCATTCTTCTCCACACCCACATTTCAAAAGCCTCCAATCTACGTCTATCCTCCTGCTTCAGCGTCCACGTTTCCGCGCCGTACATAGCTACGCTCCATATAAGACTCGTAAAAACATAACAAACACAGAAACCAAAACACACAAAAGAGGGAAAACTCACTGGTTCTCGAATTTTCGGTGGTCCAACCACCTTTCTCAAGAGGAATTAGGAACAGTCCTAATTCCTCTTGAGAAAGGTGGTTGGACCACCGAAAATTCGAGAACCAGTGAGTTTTCCCTCTTTTGTGTGTTTTGGTTTCTGTGTTTGTTATGACTATCTGTGAATTTACATTACACGTTTGTGGGTTTTCCAAAAAAGTGTGTATATATATATATATATATATATAATTATATACATATATACATTTATATATTCATATCTAGCTCATGAATTAAGGCAATCGATGAAAAATATGTATTCCCGAAATGGGGGTAATCCAAGACAATTTATTTTTGGCCTTCTTCCCTTCCCGATACATCGCCTTCCTAGGATATCGGGCAGAATTATGTCACCAATCTTGCATCATCGCAACCATTATTGTTGATCATCAAGCTAAATAAAAATCCCGCCGGTGCATTTGAAGCTTTCGATATCCTGGTCCTGTTTTTCGCAAAAACGAATCGTGCCAGGGGGAACTCTATCAGTGTGGGTATAGAAAGAAGAGGATAAAAAAAGATCACCAGATCTCCAATTGGGTGAGTAGGTATTTTTGCGAAAACGGATCAGGCCAGGAGCGTGCAATTGACTATCGGGGAAAACGGTCCGACAGCTCTCTTTGTTCGCGCGGCCGCCGTCGATAAAACCGCCGAGCGACGCCCCTGTCGATCTCCCCCCTCCCTCTCTCCCCTCCCCCCCAAACCCCCCCCCCCTTACCCTTACCCCCCACTTACCCGCTCCCCTCCCCTCAAGGCAAAGCAGCACCACGTCCTCCCCCTTCCCTCATTCCTCTCCCACCCTCCGCCACCACCCCCACTCCCATTGCGGGAGAGGCAGTTCAAGTAAACAGTGGCCAGATTATTGCCCCGAACACCCTTAATTAAGCTGGTTGGGTCCCCTCCGTCGAAGGCGAAATAAAATCGTCACCATTGGCCCATTCGCGTCGTTGCTCATTTAGGTCCCCTCTCTCCCAATCAGGCCTAAACCGGAGACCTCGCCGCCACTCGAGCGCCAATGGGTGCCCGCTTTCGCCTTCTTCCCGGGGTCAGTGCAGCAAAGGAGGAAACCTCCCAGCAACCAGAGGACTTGCATCTTAATTTATGCTCTGTTATTTTGCCAAATATGATCGGGTCAGGTGACCGATTCCAATGAAACAGTCACCTCTCCTTCGACCTTCCCTTTTTAATGCTGTAAGTACTCGTATTGCTCCCACTTCCTAGTGAAATAGTGTCCTCATATTTTGATATTATTAATTTTTTAGAATGGCAAATAAAAATCTGGCCACGTTGGTCTTCTTTATTCATAATTTAACTATTTTCATCCAATATTGCGCTCATTTCCTGTCACTCACAAAGTAACCTAACTCACATACTATATATATATATATATATATATATATATATATATATATATATATATATATATATAATTACTGCCTCAACGACACTTAGGCTTATGATTACGATTATCGTCACTTATCCGTGTGTAAGACTTGCAAAATTAGTATGTTAAAAGGCTCGCGTCTCGTGAACGTCAATAACTTACACTTACTCTGTCTCAGTTGAAAGTCAAACATATTTCTAAAAATGTGGCATTAACATTTCTCCAATTTTCAGGTAGAAAAGCCTCTAGTAACACAATTAAAACAATCGAAGCACGGTCATGTCCTAGATTACATTATAAGAGCTGATCATAGGTCGGGCTCATTTAAACCTAACGTGGAATAAATGGTGAATTATACCACGGTTGGTATGACGAGACGGTAAAAACGCTTGACAACCCAATTTTAATCAAGTTAAATGCAAGCAGTATCATTTTTTAGCCACGTGATCAGTTTATTTCATGTTTGCAACTGCCCAACTTGAATTTGTTTTAATGTCACACAGGAACTCGAGGTATTCTTGTTGTTTTGGTCAATTAGTCCATCTGTAAAGAACCAGAAAGCCAACATTTCGTAGTTTTGAGTAAATAGATGAAAAAGGGCAATATGGGGCATTGAATCACTTGTTACCTTCACATGGCCATCTCTCTTGCCGCGCCCGAAATGGTGTCCATCCCCGGCCAGTCGAGTCTCCAGGCGTCATCGCCCAGGGCGAGAGAGCGGGAGGCGGACGTGGATTCGCCAGTTGTTTGGCGGGTGGGTCCCCCCCTCCCCCAACGGTCACACGATGTGTGCCGCAAGTGAAAGCGAGCGCGTCGGTCGCTCACTGGGGGGGAGGTGGTGGCGCAGAGGGAGGGGAGGGCTGAGCGGGCGAGGAGTGGGGGGCTGAAGCCACGAAAACGAGGACGTTACCGAATCCTACTTTTTCTCCTGATTTGGGACTTGATGTTTTTTTTTCATTTCCGGACGTTTTCGTATCTTTGGCACGAAGATAATGCCGCCGTGCCGTATTTAAAGGCTCGCGACAATATTGCTCGTGAGTGCTACGTAGGTAATATTTTTGGAAGCGGACAACTTCTCCACAGGATGTTCCGTTTAGAAGTCCTAGCGGAGGTTGTATTGAGTATGACCATCCTATTTGTCTTTTATCCATTTCTAATATTCCTAAGAGCTTGGGCTTTTTTAAATGTGTGAGCAGACTGAACAGCAGGTACCATAATTGTATTGAAAAATCAAGCAGCACGTCTTCGGTGAGGGACTATCAGGAGGACCGCCCAAGTACGAGATGAAAATAGAATGGTTTGAGGCGTCACTTTGTAGAAGCGATTCATTTCGGGAAAGAAAATATTTCGTTCTTCCACAAATATTTGCGGGGACTGAAGAGGCTTTCTGCTTTTCGGGGACAGCCTCATGCCTTCATCGAACAAAACTTTTAATTTTCGGGGAACAGTTGATCTTTTTTCAAAAGCGATTACTCTGGACCTGACCTCATTATCGAAACATAACCACTCAGTCCATTGTACTCGTAGATCGAGTGCTAAATCAATGTGGAGGAGGTGTAGGTAGTGAGAGATGGCGTCTCTACATACCATGTATATGTGGAAGAACAAGGTATTTTCTTTTCCAATACGAGACGAAAAACCTGAGAGATAAATCCAGATAAATTCATACTTTGGGTTTTTTGGTTTCGTCGATAGGAATTTTCGATAGGAATGAAGGCAAAAATTTCGTAGCTCATGCACACAATCAAATACACTGCGTGTTATTGTCACTCATTGTCAGTCTTTAGCATAATTATCACAAGAAGTTGCTGCGCTTCGGAATAACTTCCACTGCAATTGGAAAATTCTCGTAAAGGAAATCAGTTGTTCGATCGAATGCTTACCTATGTAGTAAATACCATTCCTACTTCCAGAATGATTTGCAGCATTAACTTAAGTAACGCAGCTATAATCAGTTAAGTTTATTGATGGTCGGCTGAGAGTGATCAGTGCGTTTACATTGGTGATGCTTCCGTATCACGTTCATTACTTAACAAACTTCATATGGTTTTTCGCGGAGTTTTTGGAGGGACATGAGCTCTCAATGTCATACCGTGGGAGCTTTGGTTGAAACGCACAGGATGTGAGTGGAGGCAAAATGGGAGGACGTGGGAGCGGGGTTATGGCTTAGGTCGCGCCTGCGAGCACTGACTGGAACACTGACGGTGTCAGTTTGGCGAGGGCACGACGCCCGCTGAATCTCATCCCTTGACGGAAATGAACAAAATAGGAAAATAGATTTCATTTAATATTCCAATCTTATCATAAATTCTTCGTGATCATATTCAAACGTATATTAAGCGATTGCCTGTCCGTCTGACCAATCGACACAAAATTCCAAAAGACGGCCACCTAAAAATATTTTCTTGTAAAATTACAATATGTTCATTCAGACTTTTTCTTGAGAGCATTCCAGGTGAGGGTAAATAGATCAAACTTGTGTTTTAGGATAGTGAAAGAGCAGTCACGCATATTAATTCTACGAATTAATTCCGAAAATAAACTAATAGTGGCGTAATTGATGGTGGACACCGATTATAATTCTCTATCGGCTCGTTACTAAGCCTTTATATTCAATTTATTGGTAACTTTTGGTTAGCCACTGCACCATCACAATTCTATTTCACTCGTTAGCCGTTGTTATCCGTAGGTATCTTCACAGCGGCAAAATAATGAAGAACGGTTTGATCCATCACGTAATACTCCCTCAGCAACCCGACGTACCTATGTTGGATATTAGACGCAGATGTCAGAATCAGTCTTCCAGCCAGGACTTCTTCATCGGGTGAAGATGGTAAGATTGACCAATATTCTAAAACTGTTATAACGGTGTCATTAGAAGGCAATGAGTACGAAAATACTTTTCAATCCAAGACTTGAAGAGAAAGCTTTGGAAGTAAATACTTCAAGATTGCGCCACAGAAGAAAATCTCAATTCTGGTCAAAATCCAATTTGGTAATCGATTTGACTCCAATGGTTACAGGAAGGGATAATTTAATTGCTGAAGGCTTTATAGTTCAACAATGATGAATAGTACAAAAGAAAATTAAAAGAATTCAAACTATTTATCTACACTAATTATGAGTACGTCTCATCGCAATTGGATACTGTTTGCTTCCGTTGCTGGGGTCTTTTAAATGGATTTCTTTTTGCTGTGAATAAAATTAGAATTTGTTAATAAAATTAAAGTCCAACCGTTTCAATCGAAATCTAGAGAAACTGTAAAGCCTATTTAGCTTGGGAACACACTCATCCGAAATAGTTGAATACATGTCAAGTTAAGGACACAAATGTTAATTTGCCCCCCTGGCTGCCAAACGAATTAAATTTTTAATGAATTAGAATCTTGGTATTGCCTCCTTTCTACAAATATCGGTCTCTGGTTTCTATCAGGGAATGACAAGATTCACTCTTCCAGACTTGATGTGATGAAAGGGATCCACAATTAAGAGTTGAACATATTGTTATTTTTAAAATATTTATTGCGACAAGCGCCTAGGCTCACTGAACCATCATCAGGCAGCGACAACAAAGCATAAAATAACAAAGCGGTTGTAACAAATCTTTTATTTAGGGTCAAAATTAATATTTTCAACCTTTCACTACTAACCAAGGATCCGGGGTTCGAGTCCCAAAGATTTGTTCCCAAACACTCTGTGGCCCTGGAATTCCACTATTTAGTCAGCACGGATTAGTTGATGGCAGTGAAGTTGATAATGGCATTGAGCTGCAACGAGTTCCATGGAGGGGCGAATGTTTAAAGACGACGCGTGTGTTCACCATGTAGGAATGGGGCGGGGGTGGGCGGAGAGGGGCGGGCGAGGGAGGCGCGAGTGGTCTCCCTCCGACCGCTCGCCTCCTCGTGGCGTGGCGCGGAGGGGGTGGACCGCGAGAGAGAGGGAGAGGCCCCCGCGGCGATGATGGCTCAAAGCCTAAGTGGGACACGAGGCCCCTCCTCTCCTTAACGTCGGGCACCTATGACGTCGAAGCTGAATAGGGACGACGATTGCTTATTCCGGCGGCAAGGTTGCATGGCTTTCGCCTCGGCCGGAGGATCTGAGGAAACTCATTTTTCGTTTACTTGCTTATTTTTATTGTTTTATTTCCAAATTTGGAAATCCGTTACGACACCGATTCTGAGGGGTTGGCGGGGGAGGGAGGATGGGAGGGGAGGGGGTAATTCAATTCGGCGCCATTTCACCCCCCTCTGGACGCCTACTTTTGAGTGCTCCCGTACTGACGGCGAGGACTGCACCGCCGCACCAATTGTACCATGGGTGATAAGTGCAAAGGTATGAAGAGATCTTCATTCAATTGGCACATTGAGGCCCAGTTTTACGAATGTTTTGATGACCCTAAGTAACGTGATCAACAACCATAGTATGTCATTAATTAAATATAATTCAAAAGTAGTCATGATAGTGATTAATATTTATTGGATGTAGGGTTGTGGACAGTAGTGACTTGACATCAATATCGCTCCATCAATATCCAATTAATTGCAAGTGCTGCGTGGATTTTACTGGAGTAGCAGAGGAAACCACAATAATTATTTCTGATTCTCGAAAATGACCGTTCGATACGAATTCCTTCCTTCCTCTTTTGTTCTCTGCTCTTGCATTAGTGCCTTCTCTCCACATAACTATCTCTGGTCCCAGTTCTTTTCTCCATGCCCTCCTTCATTGAGATCATATCTTGCCTTCCCTCCTTCAATTGCATCTTTCAATCGACAATTGCCTTCGCAGTACCTGACCCATCCAATACTTTCCCTCGAATCAATCCCTTCTCGCGTATTTCTCTGCAGCTCTCCTAAACATCACACTCTTCTTCACTTCATCCGTCCTAACGATATCAAATTATGTAATTTTTCCTATATTTTCTTTCATAGCCGTTTATTTTTAACATTTATACCACAAGACACTTCGGGATAAACGGATTTGTTCTTTTGTGGAGTCTTGCTTCTTTTTTAGATTATATTCACGCCTACTCAAATTTTTTGTTTCTTTTTTGCTATGAGGAGCAGTGAACAAAAAATCACAGAGAATTCCGTTTGAAGCAACTGTTATGGGGAATGAAATGGCCTCGCGAGGAAGACACGTAATCAACGTCTGCCAAATGGAAAATCGCACTTGCATACGACAGAGAGAGAGAGAAAGTGTGAATGGCAGAGGGTGATTTCCTTCGCGTTTCGTGTCGGGAGGGGGGTCGTCCAGCTTCAGGATTTCGTGTTAAGGCCTTCGGAGTGACGCCAATAGGGTCAAGGACGGAGTAAGGGCGGCTCGAGTCACTTCGTCTCACGCCGCACGGACGCGGGGTAAGACCGTTTGCTTCCCTAACGGCACCCGAAGTTTTAAATGAGAAGGCTTCTTGACACATTTCAGACCCGAAAGAAAGGCAGTGTACGTAAGCCCAAAACCCAGAATGGATTACCGATGAATGAGGAAAGAACGCGGGCTTCAAGGGCTCGAGAACGAAGCAGCGATGAGTGCACCACCTATTAATACGACTGATTTAGAGTGGCAAGCGTCACCTTGATATAATTATTATTCCTCTTCTTGCAATGCCTATGAAACGCACTGGTTCATTTGCAATAAAATTTACACCACTGACCAAAGTTAAGATGCGTATTTATTTTCGAGGCCTTGACAGGTCCTTCCTTATCCAGGATCATGAACATGGAAATGTTTTTAAACCATAGTCAGAACAGTGAAAGTGTGTGAAAATCACCCACTGTGTGATTCATTTCATCAATGCAACAAACCTATTCACCAACACCTATATACCTACATATATGCCTATATATTATTATTATTATCAAAACATACATGTGCAGATAGACAATGTCAGGTGGCACACAAGTCCAAAGTATTATAGTCAAACTTGCCTCGGAAAAAATAGCATGTCTTGAATCAATATCACAAAAGATAATAAATAAAATCAGTCAGTCAAAAATAAAAATACACTTAAAGAAAACTTTCAAACAAAAAACTTTAACACAAAAAAAGAAAGAAAATCACCATCTCATTAACATCAGTTTCCCAATCAACAAGAAAAAATAATAAAAAATTAAGCTGTTAAATACAACTTTACACGACACATCAATCAAATGACGCAAATCGAATCAAATGAACATCTGTACCTATTGCTCCTTTTTTAAAAACATGTGACTTGTCGAGTAGGACCAACGAATCTCTATTGCTGCAAAAATCAATACGCTTCTGTGAAAATGGGAACAGCAATTTTCATTGGAAACGGAAGAGAATGGCGTTATTAGGTTTAATGAATAGTGTGTGAATGGTTAAAATCCACCAGCGTTGGGATCTATTACTCTTATTTTAGAGGGTTGAATAACTCGGTATATATAGATTTCTAATACCATTTTTGAAAGTAAAAGTCAGATGGAGAAGTCCTCTTTAAAAGTATCACAATCAATATCTCCTTTCACAATGAATGCACTATTCACGATGTCTGCACGACACATGACGTGCTTTCTCTGTGAAGGTTATAATTCCAGTCATTTCCGGTGGATTAATCTACCAAGGGACAATAGGGCTAACGCTCCCTCCTCGATTTACTCCAAGAGGATTCGGCTTTGGGCTTCACTTCATTTATCTTTTTCGTTAACTCCTCGGGGTCAAAAGAAATGCTCGGAGTCGAAGATCTTCTGCCACTCCTTAGTATCACTTGGCTCTTCCGTGTCTCCAGGACTCCTATAATGGTTTCTCCTGGAAAACCTTCCATATTTCCTTTCTTCTTTTAAAAATTGCTCTTTCAAATATCCAGCGGATCTTCTTCGAACAAAATTCTATGTTTAAAAGAGAATTTCCTTCGATGACCTTGAGTACTCGATGCTTATTCTGAATGTGATCCATCTACAACGTGGAACTCCTACTTTTACAAAACATTTCCCCACTTGACTCGATGTTTCTTCAAATGGGCCCAAGATGTTTGGGGTCATCTCTATTATGCAACTGCGGGACAATCTTTATTTTTACGGATGAATGGCAGCCTATCGGCGATCTAGACTCACACCCTGCGGGGGAAGTGTCACCCTTGCGGGTTAGAAAGCGGCAGTCGTTCCAGCACGTAGCTTCAGAAGATCCCGGAGAGACAGAGAACAGCAGTTTGGGGAGACACGAGGTGAGGACGTGGAATAGGCGTCCAAGGGCGGTTAAGGAAGTGCTGCCCGAGAGGGCAGGCGGGCGCGCAACGCTGCCATTGCACAGGGCAGCAGCACATCCCGCGAGTGGCCGAGGAGACAGACGAGTCAGTCTGCATCCAAGGACACACGCGGTGGTGCGAGGGGGGAGAGGGAGAGGGGGAGGGAGGGGACTGGAGTGGAGGAGAAACCTCCGGTTGGGAAAGAGGCACGCGAAGGCTGTGAAACGCTGCACGAATGTACACATGTTATAAGCCGCGGCCTGTGTGGGGGAGGAAGGGTGGAGGAGGGGTGGTCGAAGGCAAGGAAACTCGATAAGTGACGACGGAAGCCACCGTGAAAGTGGTATTATTCCAATAAGAATTGCGAACAATGTTGCAAAAGAGCTAAACAATTCCGATTGCATTAAAAAGGAACAAGTGCTCCCGGTAACACAATCTCCCTTTCAATAGAATCTGCGTGGTCTGTCTAATCAATACGCGAACTGAGGCCATAAAACTTCATTTTGGAAAATTTAGTCACATCGATTTTATCCTCTTCAAGTACTATCCATTCGTTGCTATGCGCTTCAGAGTAACAGCTGTCAACATTTCAGTAATTTCTCGATTACTTTTACCGCACTTCACAGAAAACTTGATGCTGATTCGTTGCTCCGCGGTTTCGTCAATTTTTATTTTCGACAAACAGAAAAAACAAGGACAACAGAAACTAACATAACTGGCACTGTACGCACGGCTCGACGATCCGCCAAGCACAGACGGCTCATTGGGTCTCAGGCAATTAGCGCTGCTAGTGGGCGCTAGTCCGCGTCATGGCCGCCAGACTGCACCAGTTCACGCATGTATTGCACGGTTCACATATCGTTAAGATTCAAACCTATTCATATAATTAATATTCTGACCACATTATAATCATCAAGAAATTTGTTTCGATATCCTCTTCTTATGCTTCTTCCTGGAGTCAATTTGCACATCTCTCCCGTGCACACCTGCTCATCGTTCTTGCTTCATTTCCAATAATACATCCCCAAATAAAAATTACAGCCTCAGGCGTACTTTCCCGTCTACATGTCATTTGCCCTTTTCCATCTTCTCTTCATTCTGGGTACGCCCACCTCCAAAAAAATCGTTCCTCCTCTTCATATTCGTTTGTCCGCTTGCCCAGTCTCTTTCCTTTGCTCCTAAGTCGGTCTTTTTATACAGTCAGCGGGTGAAACAGCACCCGAACGCCATCTCTTGGGCGAAACCTGGGGTTGCATAATGCTTCGCCGATTTCAAAGAACATGATTCCTTGAATTATGAAGCGCTCCGCACACCCACTTGGCAATAATACGAAGAATCAGCTGTTCGAATGAGAGTTAGGAATAACATTTCTTTGTTCCGCATCGAGGTATTCCTCCATTTCTCACCGCACATACACCTTACAATGGCGAGGCGCACATTCGGACGCATGCGTGGACGTAATGCATTTTCCTGTAATGCCTAAAAATGACCATATACGTATAATCGATAAATGATAAAAATGTTCGCTTTTTCTGAGATTTACAAATGTTCGCAGATACTTAAGACAGAAACAGCTCACAGCTGTTGTACGTACACGTGTACTGAATAAAAAGCTACCCCTGGAATGCCATGTTTAATTTATGTTCCTGAGAGTGGAAGGCTTGAATATCAGTAATAAAAGTTGCGAGAGCATAAGATGGCAAATAAGGCGCAATGGCTTCTGCTATGGACATGAAATCTAGTATGACGTTTTGTTCTCAGGCTTCCGCTACCTTCTCTTGAAGATCTGGTGAGGGGGAAACGGGGTTAACGAGGCATTCGGTCATCGTGAGCTTACGACTTCGCTCTCCCTCGAATACAAGGAGAGTAATTGGAGTAGTCTGAAGCTTGGAACAGCAGAAAGTTAGGAATTATTTGTATTTCTATGGAGAGATATTATATTCATATCAAAAGAGTAATAGGGGGTGCGTTGATAACTTGGTCACCCCACTTCTTCAGTTTGCTTCTTCCAGCCTTTATCATCCGAGGCAATGCTGATTACGACAGAGAGAATGATAACTTAAAGTCTTCAAACGATCCACTTCCGAGTAACGTCAGCACATCTTTTGTGCTGTCATTGATGATCATCGGCTGTAACATTCTGAGATATAGTACGCATTTAATTTCAAGTAACCTTGCCACACACATATTTATCAGAAGAAGATAGATAGTACTGCCGCAATCTGTGGACCGCAAATCTGTCGCCGGTGTAAAAATGAATGCTCAGAGGCGAGGCGTGCGACGTGGACCGATCGAATGCCGAGCACTGCTAAAGTTCATTGGAAATGACATTGTGTAAGTAAGTTTTCGAAGGGTATTTCTTTAATGAATAACATGGGTGAGACTTCAAGTAATCATGTTCTCTTTTTCGTGTAAAGAAATATGGAGATGAAAACGAGGGAAGGGATGGAGTGAGTGGGGGGAGAGAGGGTATGGGGGTTGAAGGAGGGGAAGTGGAGATAAGGAGTCGGCCGGAAAGTAGCGGCGAGGTGCAGATAAGGAGAGAAAGGCGAGGGGGAGGAGGGTAGGAAGGCGGGGGGAATGAGGGGAGGGGAGCGATAAGACTGCTTCCCTAGTTAACACCTCCCGGTACGAATGGCAAGAACTCAAACTACCGAGAAAATAACATTTAGTGTCAGCGCGCCGGAGGGTGTGGACGCATTGCCGCGTTCTGTCTTTATGACCACTACTCCAGGAGTCATACGCCTTATGATGCAGAGAGCTCAATGAGAAATGCCTTCTTCCTAGGGCTCTAATATTTAATTAATACTTCGCTCACGCGACTCCATGCTCAGGACTACAACCTTCTCCAGCCATTGGTAATCGCCCGCATTTAAATTCCAGCTCATATGCATATTATTTAGAAATTTCTAGGCAATTCGAAACCCTAGTGAATGGAGTGGTTTCAAGTTTTTTTTTCAAAGTTTAGGGAATAACCAATTCAAAAACGCAGAAATACATTAATAGTGACATTGTTAAGGTATTTATTTGAGCGAAATTTAGACCTAATGGTCCCTTCTTCCATTTAACCCATTTTCGTAATCATATTATTTTTACCATAAAATTTATAATTGCATGCATGCACGTAAATACATATCGAGAGACATACATTATGCACTGGTTTGCACATCTAAAAATATCAAGAAAATATTTAAATCCATAGATACATTTAAATATACGACACACGTACGACATTCAAAAATACATTTTCTGTATGTATATATGTACATGTATAACATAAGTATACATCTTAACATACTCAAAGTATGTGTATGACAGTGAAGAATAAACAAAATAGGGAATGAATGATGAGGTCTCTTTAAAATAGGGAATGTCTGAGCAAAGAATGTGGTTTGCGGGGAAATCTTGGTTTGTAATAAACCTATGCTTTAATTATTAATCAATATGACTAAAAAATGGATGAAAGGTGTATTGAGCGGCAGTGGGATGTTGAAGAAGGTAATAGAGGGGAGAATGTTAGGCAAACGAGGAAAGGGCCGGAACAGGATAGGGATGTTGGACGGGATGAAGGAAGTACACAGAGATGAAGAGGGAACTTATGTAGAGTAGGTTGCTGGATTGGGTTTTGTTTGGAGTAACAGAATATTTATTTGATAGTTATGTCCATCCAAAAACCTACTTTAAGCGGTAGATTACCAAATAATAATAAATAATTAATAAAAATTATGATCGTGACTAATTAGATATATACTTGCATTACGACTGGTAAATCGTAAGACGGTTTATATGCGTATAACATACTACCTCTGTGCATGTCAATGCAGTTTTTGTAAACTTATAGCGGAAATAACGGAACGGAAACGCTGATGATTCGATGAGCTATTGAAATGAGATCGACTAATTCAAACGGCAAAATTTATTTAATCAAATAAT
The DNA here is from genome assembly GCA_037158775.1 of Hetaerina titia. NCBI lineage: Eukaryota > Metazoa > Arthropoda > Insecta > Odonata > Calopterygidae > Hetaerina > Hetaerina titia. Next base: position 102,590,314 of record CM073770.1, on the reverse strand, counting down.
AAAACATTCAATCAATGCGGCTGTTCATGAAGTGGATGCCGATAATGATTGGCAATATATATTGGAACTTTGGTTCATTCTATATTACCCCTGCAGTGAATGCATGATTGAACACTAAGTATAAAAACAAGACAATGAAAGGTTGTTGGTTGCAATGATAAAAGAAAATTATGCTAGCCAAAAAAAATATATGGTTCCCCAAAAACCAGGGTAATAGACCCGTTAGGCGTTTTGATAGATGAGAATGGAGTTCTCCTAATGCAAAAGCGTCGCTGGCGAGAGAAACTCACTCATCAATTGAGTGATAATTTGCGACTGATCGGGACTCTTCATTCACTGTGAGCGATCCCAGCAAGATATTGTGCATGAAAAAAAATCGCAAAGCTTGTACTACATTGGGTGTGTCTGGTAGGGATCACCAAATGGCCCCCCGGACTCCGGTCAATAACCGACAGCTTTAAGCGAAAGCCTACTGCGGCTTTTTCGGAGAGAGGAAGGAAAAACTACTTCGATCGGATGTTTAAAAAAAATGCCAAAAGCACTGAAAGTGCTTTCGTTCACGGAGGAAGAGGAATGCAGAGTAATAATCATCTCGGGCTAAGCGGCCAAAATTCCATGGCGACTGCTTGCGTTGCACCGTCGTCCACCGTCTCATGAAAAACTGCATCCTCCCTTCATCTCCCCCCCCTCTCCTCCGACATCCCCTTACAACTCTGGCACTCGCCATCACTTACGCACCCTATTCATTTATTATACCTAGCTACGTTTCTGTGTTACGCATCAGCAATGAAAGGCTTACCCGATTAATAATTGTCAGGCAATGTTTGCCGAAACATAGGATAAACATATTAAGGTTTAGTTTTTATAAACTCCGTTTATTATTATTAGGTAATCTACCGTTTAAGGTAGGTTTTTGGATGGACACAACTATCAAATAAACATTTTGTGACTCCCCACCTGTCAAACTAATCTATATCAGGTCCCTCTTCATCTCTGTGTACTTCATTCCTCCCTTCATCACGTCCAACATTCCTATCCTGTTCCTGCCCTTACCTTGCCCAACATTCTCCCCTCTATTACCCTCTTCAACATTCCACTACCGCTCAATACGCCTTTCATCCATTTTTCCTGCCTCCGTAGGATTTCTCCCAACAAACCCCTCTCCTTACCAACCATCTCTAGTACTTCATTTGTTTTCCTTTCGGTCCATTTCACCTTCTCCATTCTTCTCCACACCCACATTTCAAAAGCCTCCAATCTACGTCTATCCTCCTGCTTCAGTGACCACGTTTCCGCGCCGTACATAGCTACGCTCCATGTTAGAGTTTTTACGAGTCTTGTCTTAACATCCCTACCCAACGTCCCCGTCATCAACTCTCTCCTCCTTGAGAAAGCCTCCTTGCCTAGCGCAATTCTTCTCCTTACGCCCCTACCACTTTGACCGTATTGGTCCAAAACACTTCCGAGATATGTAAACTGCTCTATCCGCTCTATTTTTTCCCCGGCTATTTTAATAATTAGCTTAGCCTTTTTCTTTCTGGATAATCGCATAACCTTTGTTTTATTAATATTGATTCTCATCCCATATTTATCGCACTGAACCTCCAATTCACTCAGCAATGCTTGCAATCCCTTGGCTGACTGAGCAACTAATGCTTGGTCATCAGCAAACCTAACCGATTTTACGAATTCCCCTCCGACTTTCATTCCTACCTCCAGTTCTCCCCATGCCTCTTTAATCATTTCCTCCACATATACGTTGAACAGCACCGGTGACAATGGGCAGCCTTGCCTTACACCTCTTCCTAACACTGCCCATCCGGACTCTCCGTTCCCCACTCACACCTGAGCAGTCTGAGACATGTACAGGTTGTGGATCAGTCTTCTGTCCCTCCAATCCATTCCTATTTTCTGCAATTCACGCATTAATTTTTCCCAATTCACTCTATCAAACGCTTTTTCGAAATCTACAAAAAAGGCAAAAACGTCTTGGTTGTATTCTATATTCCTCTCAATTAGTGATCTCATTACTGCAATGGCATCACGCGTACCTCTTCCCTTCCTAAACCCAAACTGATCATCCCCTAAGTAATCATTTGCCTTACTCTCTATCCTTTTGTTGATGATCCTGAGAATAACTTTAGCTGCGTGGGATATCAAACTTATTGCTCTGTAATCCTCACATGATATAGCCTTTGCCTTTTTTGCAATAGGAACTAACACCGCTCTCACAGAATCTTCCGGCCAGATTCCTTCTTCATAGATACTACGAATCAGTCCATAAAGGGCCTTCTTCCCACATTGTCCTAAACATTTCAACAGTTCTACAGGTATGTTGTCCACCCTCACGGCCTTATTTGCTTTCATCTCCTTTAATGCCCTTTTTATTTCATCGTCGTGTATGACTGGACCTAAGCTATCATCTTGTACTTCATGTTCCTTTTCTATGTCTAACCTTGTCGGCCTAAGTTCTTTACCATACAGTGTTTCTATATATTCCTTCCATCTCTCATGGATATTCCCTGGTTCAACTATTATCTTACCCCACTTATCTTTAACTGTTAGCACAGATCTTGCCTTCTTACTTCCCGATAATAACTTAACCTTGCTGTATAGAACACCAATTTCACCCTTGTTCTGTAAACTTTCCATATCCTCGCATTGCGTTTTCCACCATTCTTCTTTTACTTTATTTGTGGCCCTTCTCAATTTATGGTTTAACTCTTTGTACTTCATTTTGCCTAACACTGCGTTTACATTCTTCCATCTTCGTCTTTCATCCATCTTTTCGATCATCTCATCCGTGACCCATGGCTTCCTTACTCTTATCCCGTTAATGGTTCCTATAGTGTCCTTTGCTGCTTCCGGTATCCCTTGCTTGATACATTCCCATTTTTCTTCGATTGTACTCAGTTCTTTACCGTCATCGATTATTTTCTCTACAGCCTGTAGATACTCCTTCCTCGTTAATCCATTTAATGCTTCTACGTTCCATTTCCTAGCCCGCCGCCCTTGTCTTATCTTCTTGAAACGGACGTTACATTTCATAACAACTAAATTGTGGTCAGAGTCCGCATCCGCTCCTGGGAAACTGTGCGAGTTTATCACACTGTTCCTAAACCTGTACCTAACCATAATATAATCTAACTGATACCTTTCTGAGTCCCCTGGCATTTTCCATGTATACCTAAGCCTTTTGTGATGTCTAAACCATGCGTTGGTGATGACTAACCCGTCTCCTGCAGAATTCAATCGCTTTCTCCCCGCGTTCATTCCTTGTGCCTAACCCAGAGTCCCCCACCTACCACCCTCTCTTCCTTCGCCTACCGTCGCATTCTAATCCCCCATCACTATCAAATGTTTCCCTGCTGGAACACACGCGGTTATATCCTCTAACTCATCGTACATCCTATCGACTTCTTCCTCCTTGTGGTTGCTCGGTGGCATGTACATGTATACCTGAAAAACGACCAAGCTCGTCGGCTCTGCTTTAATCTCTATGAGTAAAATTCTATCTGTTGCTTGCTCTATGTTGACTACGCTTCTTCCTACCCATTTATTTAATATTACGGCCACCCCTCGTTGGCTCTCGTCCCCGCCGCTGTATATCACTCTATAATTGTCACTCCAGTAATCCCCGCTTTCCTTCCATCTCACCTCGCAGAGACCTAAAACATCTATATTACCTCTTTCCATCTCTCGCTTAATATTTTCTAATTTTCCTGTCCTCAACATTCTCCTGACGTTCCATGTTCCTATTCTAACTACTTTCGTCTTCTTCTGCGTCTTCTGTCCTGCTGCTGTTATTTCTTCCCTGCAAGGGTTTCGTGGGATGACGACCGCGGAAGCCTTGCCTCCCCGCTGCTGGGCACGACACACGACCCCTTGGGCCGAGTTCCGCAGTTGCCAGGACTCAATTTCTGTTTTCCGTCCATCATTATTTTCTTGGGAATAATAATTGAGGTGGTTTCCCGTTGTCATCCTCAATAGTGTTTTTAACGTGACACCATCACTTAATGGCCACCCCACTGGGGTCAGACGCCTTTGCAGCCGCCTCACTGAGGAACAGACGCTGCGTGGACTGCGTGGATAAACTCCGTTTATCAAATTAAAATGAATAAGTTTTATGATTAGGGAAATAATTCTTTTTTTTATTCATTACACAATAACAATATTATTTGAATGATTACTACTTGGAAAACTTGCATAATTATTTGTAATCTTTCAGGACATGAAATAATAATCAGCTTGCTATGCAAACAATGACTGCCTTTTGTAGGCAAAAGTTTGAAAAATGTTCTCAAAAATTTACCATTAAAAACACTAATATAAATTTTAAATCATGGTGTATAATATTCACAAGTTCATTTCTCTCGAACTTAGTTTAATGATAAATATTTCTAAGAGAATTAACTAGGACGAGGGGCAAGAAAGCGAGATATCTTGAAAGCAATCACAACGATCAGAGTAGTGCTATTACAATTTCAGATAATACAGAATTGAAGTCACACCAAAACCTAGTGCAAGCTTATATAGATTGAATTTTTTTTTGTTAGTTGAATATAGGTCATGGAATTAATAGTATTTATGTTATTACTGGCCTCTCATGATCGCACGCCACAACAGCACTTCTACTACTATGAAATCCCGGTGTAAATACACCCATTGCCTCAAACCAATCGGACGGATTGCGGGGCATTACCTGGATGAAGAATTTAGTGGCTTTTGAAATACGTCTCTGATGCTATGACAGATATAGATAGCTTTTGGTAGTACGCGGAAAACTTTTACCTAGTGATTTATATTTTCAAAGAACTTAGCAATCATAGAATACTGCAGAATATCTCACATTTTCACATGAAACTGACTCAATTGCTTGAATGCAACAACGTCACTAGCA
>CM073770.1:102538256-102585314 GCA_037158775.1 Hetaerina titia | reverse complement strand
ATGAATCTCCCTGAATGCGTGAGTCTGCTCGATGTTAGTTTTCGTAAGGTCTCATCGCCAAAGAATTTTCGCCCTAGGAAGGTTTTGCTGATGCAATTTTGAGCAGCTGTAAAAGCAAGAAAACATAGATACAGGATAACATAAAACCTGTATATTAGAACGAAATTAATAGCCATGGTATTCACGGCAGCTGCACACAGCGGCCCCAAAGTAGTCCTCCTATTTCTCAAACTGCCACACCATGCCACTTTGAACCGCAACTGAGTGTCACCTCAGAAGGTGACGGTACGTTGGTACTGAAGTGAGAGGTACTGAAGTGAGAGGTACTGAGACAAAAATGAAGACATTTCCGCCACCTCAAAGCGATATTACTTCTGCATTAAGCCATCCCCGAGGCACAGTGTTGTTATTCCGACACTATGAACTTCTTTAATATGGGAGTTAAATAAAGATAAATCAACGGCATGGAAAATCAGATTAATTTTGAAAATACCACTCCAGGGAAAATTTGTCTCCAACGCCTCGAGGACACGCAGCAGTCGAGAGGAGCGACGACCTGAACAACTAAATACCAGAGGTCAGTGCTTTGGACAGGAAAACTGCAAGTAGTAATACTTGCATGTACCATCATCTATGGTACGAATACTAAATACATCTCCTAAGTGTTTTTTTTTAATTTAAAAGTTCTGGCTAAATTTGATTTTTTTTACTTTTTCGATCTGCCCGGAAGCTATCAAGCCATGCAAGAAAAATAGCCAACCTAGAAAAATAGAACATTGAGGCCTTAGTCCCCTTCGAAGTACTCCCCTGGGGGCCTCACACACTTATCCCAACGTCTCCTCCACTTTTACGAACAACAGGAAAATTCCTTTTTCGGAATGGTCATCAGCCTTCACGTCGCATTACTCTGTATCTCATTAACTGGCTGTTGGGAAAACTGGGCTTTTGTTTCAGGGTCATGACAGTACATCCATGAGTCATGTCCAGTTGTGACCTTTATTTAGAAAACCTGGGTTATCGTTTGCGGCTTGGAGCAAGTTCCCCTGCAGCTGCAGCAGGAAAATCATGACGTTGTGTGCGAAATGTATGCGCAATTCCGACAAAATCCTTAGCTACCTTTCTATTTATGCTAACATATGGTCAATAATTTCATTGGTACGAAACAGTTGATCTTCTTACGAATCATACGAACTTTGGCGTAGCAGTGTATAAAGCATAGCTATCGTGCATTAATACGATGCAGGTTTGTTTGAAAATTCGCAGGCCCAACGAACGTAGTTATTTTTCGAAACCTAAATAACGTCTAATTTGCACGACACCAAACACCACTATACGAATCCTTCGATAGCTTGTGGTAGTCCAGCCTCCCTTTAGTAAAGGATCTGACGTCAATCTAAAATCTTCGTGAGTATATCGAAGAGATGTGGCACGTGGATATAGAGCAAAATATCCATTTATGGATATAGACTTTTCAGTTCTTGTGTCTTGAAATATCATTGCGACATTGGTATATGCAATTAGAATTGGTGTTATGCAAATATTAATGCATACAACGCGATAAAATCTAAAAATCTCCTCCAGATTTTTATGGCAGACACATGAGCGTTGGATTTCCAATACATAAGTCATGGCAGAATGCAATCCGCATTGGTTCAATCCCTTCGATTTTCTGTAAACTGAATATCAAAAATTCATTTTCCAAGGGGCAACCATGGCGCAAGAGGTCCGCAGGAATGCCGCAATTCCTACGGAGGCGTCTCTGAGCTGACTTTTCAGGAGGCATAAGAAAATCCCTCTCATATGTTCATTCTCAAATCTCCTGGATTTCCTTTTCCTCTCTCTTTCCCTCACTCACATAAATCATCAAGCATCCACCCCTCTGCAAATTTGTCCTATCCCTCCGCCATCGCTTTCCCAGGACACCCGCACCCCTTCCACCTCCCGCATCCCTCTTCCCACCACCTCCGTCGCGGGGCCGTTTTTTATCTTCACCCGAGACGCCTTCCCTTCCACCCCACCCGTCTCCCCTCCCTCACCCTTCCTCTCGCCCTTTCCTCTCCCTTCCTCCCTCCTCAACTTCCACTCGGAAATCGCATCCTCTCGGCCGCCTCCAAGTCGGGGGCAGGGAACTGGGATGGGTGTGGGCTGGCGAAGGGTGGGGGAAGGACGTCCCGAGTAGGCAGTGGCCTTCCTTCCTGCCCCCCGGCCGTCAACGCCCTCTGCAGGTGGACGCCGCCACGGTGAAATCCCTACTGTCGAGATCCCGAGTCATTTCGACGATTCGATTCATGCGACTTGGTTCATGCCTTCGACTTACCTAATCGCTCGTCACACGTACAGGTACCACATCGAACCGATTCCACAGCCAAACAGCGCCAACTGAGCAATGGAGGCGCATGCTTGCTTCCGTCGACGAAATTTGACAGGATTTATTTCAGAAATCAGATCTGGAACAATTAATTGTTTTTTTTGGAAACCTCAAATTCACGAGCTTTTCGATTTTTCATATTTGGGTGCCTTATTTCTACTTGATATATGTCGTAGATCATTATTCAAGAGCCACTCGTTTTCTGAATCCCATGGTTGTCTTCTATGCCATGATTTAAAATCCTTTCGATCATACTGATTCATTTGATTCGACCCAGCGATCTACCAAAAAGATGTGCGGCAGGGAGTGCAAACACTAGGTGGGAAGGGTGAGTAATACGAGAGGATTTGGGAGAGAACGGGAAAAATATTCGTTAATAGCTATCAAACAGCGAGCAAACTTGTATCAATGATAAAGAAAGACCCAATTCAAAATAAGGCTTAATTCACCTAATAAACAAGTTACTTGTTATGCGAAATAAGGGAAAAAATGAACCAAAATCATTTATTCGACAGACCTTCACCAAATTAACAGAAATTCGCTGAATTGAATCATAAGAAGTGGAAGCTCTATCATCAATCACATGGACATACAAACTAATAGTCCCCGCCCCCATAGACACAGGTAGGGAATGATTTAAATTGGTTCGGCGTACGGCCATTTTTATCCACAAAAGAACACAGACACTTAATATTCAGCATTACAGTTCGAAGTTTATTCATAGATAGTGATGATATTTGAGACAATGGCTACGAGGAATTCTTGGCTCTTTTTTACACATAAAGGGGAATGATAAGGAAATTGAAAAATCATTTATTGGGTCGAATAAACGAAATTCGTGATGGATAGTAAACGGCGATGTGGTTGCTTTCTGGAAAGAGTCAGTATTCTATCAAAATACGCTGTATTTTAACTACTAAAAGCTTACTTCAGAGGTAAATATCCCAAGAGTGTAAACCATGGTGCCATTGATGCCCGAACCCCTTGCCCCAGGAAAGTTTTTAGGTTTTGATGTTGAAAAAGAGGGACGCAGTTAGCCGTTAATCTTGAAGGATATTTCCGATGAAACTCCTCAAGGTTGAGATATTCGCGATGATCCATATTAGTAAGCGATGAATTATAAATTCCCATCTCACTCTGAAAATGCAAGATGACAGTGAGTATGAAGGCCTCTTCATACATCAGTCATGGGCACATTAACCACTGAGAAAATGTCACCACAGAGTTTTGCAAAACCCGACCTTGCTATTCAGAGGATGTAATTATATCGTAGTGCGAGTTTTAAAGGAGATTGTCGTCAAAAAGCTCTCAAAGCATTAAGGCAAATGGCGCTCGGAGAAAAATTTCAGGTAGCATCAAGTTCTAATTGTAAGAAGACGGAGGGCTCCATCCCATCTCATGGGCCGAATGAATGACCGCCTGACTGCGGGGAGTTTGAGCAAATGGTAGAGTTCCTTGTCAGCTCCTCTTGAGCGCATAATTAGTATTTTCGTAATAGTGCATTTTCAAACGGATAAACACCACCAACTAAACAATATTTTTATATTTGAAGGGAGGCGTTAAAACATAGGTGTTGGCGAGTATGCTGAAGAGATGTCCTTCCGTGTGTCTAAGTAAGTGTAGCCAAGCAAAGCGAAATACCCTTTCTTTTTTATCATATGAAGCTATAATTGAAACATAATAATTTTCATAATGAACATGACAGATAGTAAAATTCGTTCTATTTTGAATGCGTTCATTGTATAGTGACATGCAACTTGAGAGATCGAGGGAAATGAAAGTGTGAACTGAAAACTGTTGGCTGAACATTTGGATAATTTGTGCTGGTCTTGTCCCTTCATTTGATATTTCTATACAAAACACCAGTTTAACGGAAAATGCACCTGTACGAAATGAAATGTTCCACTGAACAACAGGAATGAGACTTCACTTTGGACTCTCGGGGCCAGTTTGACTGATCTAGATGTAACTGAGTTTCGATTAGACTGAATTGAAATTTTCGATTCGTTGTAAATTTGCCATCGATTTCAATTCTATCCAAAGTCGTTTCAATTTTTATCGGAAACGTTCGACCCTTTTTTTCAATCCATGTTTTGATGTGGAACCATAAACTGTTTATAATTACATTAAATCACCCCAAAATTGGACATATTTTCTGATTGAATATGACATCACATTGAAAATAACACTAAATATATTCCAAACAAATATAAGTCAAAATAAGTAATATAAATAAAGTTTTCTATGTAATTAAATATTTTAGTATGCTTAAAATATTTAGTAAATAAAATTGCAATTATATGTTGCTCAACAAGTATCAATGTTCTTGAGTGACTGTGGTGTGCATCCTTTGAACATATCCAACTAGATGTAGCGATATTCCAGATTCTGTAGCACCAGATCTTTATGAAAACCCCGGGAGGCATCGGCAGCAGAACTGAAATTCGCTCCTGTTTACAACGCATTTTCTCAACGCCTCACCCTGATCTAAACTCTGCCCCAAAGTCCCCTCCATAAATCCTTCCCTTGCCTCCTCCTCCTCTAGAGCAGCTTCTTACAGGAAATCCCGTCCATCCTGCCCCGGGAAATCTATACGCTTCAGGGAGAGACAGACCAGGAAGGAATTCTAAACGTATAACCGGAGTAAGCATCAAAATACAGATACCTAATGGTATTTCCTTACATTGCATGTACGACCACATTCGAAAGATGTTTGAAGCAGTGCAATTGTTGCCGAAGAAATAGAAAACACACCTCGGATTAAAGAAATTTAGCCACATGCATTAATTTGAAGAGCGTGGCAGTCCAGTGGTTAGAACGCTGAGCTACTGACAGGGTTACCTCTTTGACTCTGAGTGACGCCCCTCTGCTTCACCCAAACCGTAGAATTTTTCGACTACCAGATCTCCTCGGAAACCGTGATGAGCACAGGGAAAGAAACTGGCCCCTCACCCCCTTATTACTCTGATGTGTGAAATTCACACACTGTTGGGCCCATTACTGTGTGATATCTACCCTCACTCGTGAAATCGACTTTCGGAGGGATCACTGTGGGTACACATTTATCATTTTGAGAAAATATTTACGCAGAATTTCTAAAATAATAGCCAGAATATTAAACATCCAGGTAAGCGTTTGAAGAACAAGAATTAGCTGAAATTAATAATATACGCCAATAAATTATACTTAAACGCTACATAATTAAACTTAAACGCTACGTACACATTCAATAACCACGCTATTTTAATGGCTAAAATAATGTAATTTTTAACATTTTAATAATTGAATGGAATCAAATACCATTGCATCCCAATGTAAGCACACAACTTGACTCCTTAAAATTAAATTAAATCGGTTTCCATATCAAATTAGCTACAATTGTAAGAAGGTTGTCTAAACATTTTCAAAGATTTAAATACAAACGAAAACAGACGAACAAAATAACTTTGGAACTGTCGCTCGCGTCGAACGTTCCCATTTCCCTTAAGGAGCAAGCATTGCAACATGCTATATTAGCGCGGGGCGAATAAACCAGAACTATTAACCCGAAGGATAATTGTTTAGGTAACGATAGGGATCTCATCTACGAAACGTCAGAAACCTTTTCACCGCGTGTGTAAGTCACGCAGTAATTACCAGGGAATCAACAAGAAGGGCGTTTTCTCCTTACCTGTGGCCTAAAATTGATCTCTCAGATAGATATGGTACCTCATATGGTATGGTACCTATCTTAACTATGGGTGAAACTGAGGACTTCATCAAGTCACCTAGAATCGAGCCGGAGCCTTTTCATTCGGTAATATAGTCCCCTACCCACTGGCTGGATCCAAATATCAGTATCCCCAATGGACCCACCAGTACGTGTCATATCCTTTCTGTCACTGATGGACTGATTTCCAGTCAGTGGGACGGATTTTCAATGAGACTACTGATTGGCGATATGCTGCAGCGTGCTAGAATGAGGGCCTTCGGCCAAGGGCGGGTGCCTCCGAGCTTGCAGTGATTGGTGGATCCGGTTGACGCACTAACTATCCGGTTCAGCTTCAGTTGCTTGGTTTCATGGGCTCTGGAAATTAGGATCAGAAACCCAATTCGGTGAAGGGAAATGCCCCGACCTCAGTGTCTACCAGGAATGCCTAATTTTACGCACTCAGATGCGTCACCCGAATTCGAACCCTGGCCATGCGGTCAGTAGCTCAGCGCACTAGTGCTCCACTCGCTGGTGCACCTCGCACCGCAAAGGAGTGGACAGGCGAGTCTGGCTTGAAAGACGTACTGACATAACTTTATCTTTCTCCTCCTCCCCCAGATTCTCTAATGAAGCATGCCGCGGATGCTTGATTAAAACCTACTTAGCAGGCAGGATCCGACCGTTCCCTTCCTCGGTCTCTCCCTTCCTCCCGCCCCGCCGTCGACCCTGCAAGTAGGCCGGCGACTCATTCGCGAGCATCCCTCACTGTCGCTCGCCTCCCATTCCCGCCTGCCCCCTCCTGCCCACCCTTCTCCCCTCCCTTCCGACGTGCCTCGGATCGTTGCAGACTGCAGTAATATATCGCCTCGACCGGCACTCCACCCCCTCGCCCCACGTCCCTAGACTGCGCTCCACCTGAATCAACATGGACCATAGTGGCCACTTGCAATGATGCATACTAAACGGCTCGCGAGCACACCTATCACTGAAGGAGGGCTTGTTTGTGTTGATAGACCAGCTCAAATTAGCGTAAATGTGTTAATGGTTAAAAGTGAATTTTATCACGAACTTATGTCATATAGCATTAAATGAAATCTTCAGGCTTTCTTTTGAGAACATTTTTTTATGTTCATATTTCAGCGGCTGAGAAGGAAACTAATTCATTTTTAAAGGCGAGGCGAGGTTGATGGGGGGGGGGGCAGGGGTGAACCCGGCATCAGACCCCCCGCTATATTGGATCGGGAATGGCTCAAACTGACTTTAGACCACCATTCTGATGGGTGTGAATAGTGGCAAGGGGATATGGATAACGAGGAGGGGGTGAACGTGTTGGGAAAACTTTGCTCATTTCATCTGAGAGAACTCGCTGGACAATAATTTAAAAATTTTCAAGAAAGTTCAATTACAGCCGTGTGTCCACAAAATGTAACACATCAGGAATAGGAAGAATCGAGGGACATTAATCACATGGGTGCAGCAAATGCAGAAGCTTCATAATTATTAATTAAAGTAAAGTTAATACAATTGGTACCTCGAAATCCATAAAAGATAGTAATGAGAGTGAATGTAATACTTCTGCCTCTGTTAACCGTGAATCGTCTCGAAACAGTTTTGTGAGCATACATAAAACCGTAAAACAGAAAGTGATTCATCACATAAAAATTATTACTTTAAATTGCCGTAGTATTAGATACAAAGTATCGGATATTGAATATATTTTCGTTAGTACAAATGCAGACATAGTACTTGGAACGGAGATTAGGCTCACGGGAGATAAAGCAAGCAATGAATTATTTCCGAGCGGTCTCACAATTAACAGAAGGGACAGACTAATACTTTGGGTGGGTGAGTATTCATTGCTGTAAAGTCACATATTAGTAGCCAACGATACGAATGCGACGAAAATGACATAGAAAGCGTTTGGTGCAACACAAAGTACTACAACGACGGAAGCCTATTCATGTGGTCATTTTATAGACCCCCAGATTCTAGTAAATATATTCTACACAAGCTCGACGATCAAATATCTACTCTCAGCAACAAACATAGCAACAGTGCGCATTATTATAATCGCTGGTGATTCAAATCAACTGTCAATTGACTGGGACACGTCCTGCGTAGGAAAATCTGCCAAGAACTCCTTCGTATAATCGCAAAACACTCTTAGGAACAAATTGTTAAATCACCAACACGGGGCCACAGCATACTTCATACCTTCGAGGCTTTTACGCCCGAAATCTTTACAAATATTGAAATAATGGACGGAATCATTGAACATAAGACTATTTTTGTAGAATTAAAAACTAAGTTCGTGAAAATAAAAAAAGAAAAGCGCAAATTATACTTATTCAACAAGGCAAATTTTAACGAACTACGAGACAATTTAAACAATAATTACCTGAATACAAGACAAAAACAATGAAAAACGACATAGGGAACAATTGGAAATATTTTTCTTAAATATTTTAAGCGAAGAAATGAAGACGTACATACCTTCCAAAATTAAATTCGACGGTAAGGAACATAGATGGTAAAGCAGGGAAGTCAGATCGGCATTAAGAAGGCAAAAAAGGCTACAGACAATTTTTAAAAAGAGACGATATAGTTATCCAAGCAGAAACTAAAAGAAACTTTTAGGAAAAGAAAAAGTATCATGTGCACAGCATTACACTCTTTTAAATCTAGTTAGACCTCATTTGGAATATGCCGCAAGTATTTGGGATCCTTGGGAGAAAATTTTGCAAAAAGAATTAGATAAAGTCCTGAGATAATCCGCCAGATTGGTCAACAATTGTTGTCTCTTTTAGGCTGGGATTTAGGCTGGGACCACTTGAGATACGAAGAGAACAAACGAGACTTAACATTTTTAGAAAGGTTCAGAACAAACGAGTTTAACGGTGACACTAAAGGGATTATTATAACCCCACATAACTTTGGTAGATCAGACCACGAAGATAAAATAAATGAGATAGATTCCAGTTCAGATGGATACAAATATTGATCCTTAGGCTTCCACAGCATGGATTCATCAAACACAAATATTCATTGTTTCCCAGAACAATCAGAAATCATATTAGTAGGAAACCAAAGTCACTTCAGAAATTAAATATTATAATAAATAGAACAAAATTAAGCATTCCAAAGATAACACATATTTTTTTGGTGCATGTGTATGTTAGTTGGTACTTAGTGTGTTTGCATGTGTGTGGGGTGTAAGGGTTTTTGCATGAATGTATACAATGTTTTATTTGTGGACTGTATTAATTTGTGGCTTTTGGATGCGGGTTTTTTCTCTTAATTACGGATGGTACCATAACACTCCCCGTCACACGACCTTGCAGCGGCTTGCGGAATATTTAGTAGATGTAGAATAATATCACTAATTTCAACTGCCTGTGCGGCCGTGAAAAGTTGCTTCGCAATGGAAAGGGTTTGTTGTACAATCAGAAATTTCAGCCGTAAAAACATAAATATAGGAACTGAGAACAAGAAGGTAGTGACAAGCATATATTATTTAAAGGATGTGTTTAAATAGCATTTTTTTTACCCAATTTGCACGCCATCACCTTCGTCGCGAGTGTCTCCCGCCTATCACGACTTTTATTCTGGCCAGTTCTTCTCGAGGCCCATGTCACTGAATATTTAACTGATTTCCTTCTGGCTGGAAAAGATTATTTATCAAAATTTATACAGTGTCCGCATAAAGGAATCGCGCCTGCATTGAGTGCACGAATTGGAAAACGATTAACCGTGAATAATGGATGAGCAACATTCCAGTTCAAATTCAATGCTCGGAGTTATAAAGTCACGCCCCACAAAGTGAAAAAAAATTAATTTCTTCATCCTCGGAAATGAGTTTTCTCCCCTACCACCAGGATACTTCAGAACACTGCGATGAATAACTAGAACTCATTTCTGCTCCATTTACATGTTCCGGTGATACTTGTTAAGAGATCGCAAGTGTATCTCGGCAATTTCCACTTCCTTCTCTCTCCATCGACACTTTTCCCATTTCCATTAAAATGATTTCCTAAAAAATTTCAGTGTTCAATAGTTTTTGTTGAGAACAAAGCTGCATAGAAGGTCAATTAGACATAGAACTGGCGTATACATCAATAAAGACATTCAATGCAGGTGTATACATACACACAAAATTAGTAAATTAAGTGAGTAGATTGAATTTGTATTCAGTAAAATGCAACTTATAAAATTCTTTGCCTTTATTATTAATACATTTTGTAAAAATTGAACGGATCCTATAAAAAGACGAAAATATATACCTTAGGGTTATCTAGCCTTGACGTTAAAAAAATGCTAA
Organism: Hetaerina titia; assembly: GCA_037158775.1. Classification (NCBI taxonomy): domain Eukaryota; kingdom Metazoa; phylum Arthropoda; class Insecta; order Odonata; family Calopterygidae; genus Hetaerina; species Hetaerina titia. Next base: position 102,574,937 of record CM073770.1, on the reverse strand, counting down.
GATTTTTCATACAACATTTTCCAATGTCAAGGCAGAATTAATTTTTTTCTTTTCGAACCTAACGTGGACGATTGGAATTTCTCGAAGCACATAGGAATGTGATTATTTCGTTTAATTTGCGGAGAAACGTCGTATCTGATCGTCCATGTCTTGTGCAATTTTGAAACACGGCCATTTGCCGTAAAAATAGCCGCCATTATTACGTCACTCCAGAATTAGGAGCGCAAAGGGACGGAGAAAGAGTGAGATGACACATAATAAATCGAGAAATAAGACGACCATGAAAGGGAGTGAGGACTCAGGGCGCAGAAACTGAGTGTGATAGAGTATGGAGGCCCAGTTTAGTGTGCACTCTCCAAATTTTTACTGGGTATACGCTTTGTGAAAATTTCCGGTGGAAAAATTTATTGAAAAGTATTATGTTTTGTATCATGATTCCGTGAAGAAATTCTTGGACAGTAATATTTTCAATTTAATATCCGTAATTTAAAAAATATGAAAACTATGGTCCACACTTATTCACATACATTTCATGGTGGTTTCGGGATGGTGCGGTGGCTAACGTACTGGCTTTTCCTCCCAGAGAGCCCGGATTCGAATACCGGCGGCGACAGATATTTTTCAGAGGCTTCCTGATCCCCACTTGAGGTGCGCTGTACAGGGCACTTTGAGTTAGGACGCCGTCTGTCGGAGGAGACGTTAAAATATTTTACCCCTTGGCGTCTTTCGATAAGAGAGTAGCCTAATGCAGATGCCGGGTTTCTCTCCACCCTTCAGCCTTTCCTATCCATCCCTTATGGTGCATATGACCTAAGTTGTCGGTCGCCTCCCCTAAAAACTACTACAATATGTCATGATTGCATTAGAATAAGTACTTACTAAGCATAAAATACTTTTTTTTAAATTTTTTAACAAACCTTTTGTGTGGGGGTATATTTACATTTTATTTAATACGAATAAAATTGAAAACTCTGAACCTACCTTGGTTTACATATGTATTAGTACACATAAGTAAATTACCTCACGCAAAAACATTTATAATTGACAGCGAAATAATTATATTGACCATCATGGTTTCTAAAATCCGAATATTTTTATGAAATAGAACAGAAGAGAGTAAACGCACGTAGATAAATGTATTCTTTCTTACATTTCCCTCATGCACTCACTCTTCCAAAGACACGTCCTCGACCCCCGAACCCAAGCGTTTCATTCAGGGGATTTCCACCACAGTCTCCCTCCCACTTACATCTAACGATTCGAGCACAGTCGTCCAAACTGAGGGTCGCGCCCCGCGATTCCCACTTCTGCCAGGCAACCAAACGCCCCCGCCGCCGCTCTCAAATGTGCGGCGGTGAACCACGCCGAGTGGGGCGAAGAATAAGAGGTTCGTGGAGACGAAAAAAAAGAAACCTTGAGGCTTATGGCCTCACAAAGGTCGCGGAACGCCAACATCAGGGCGGAGGGGAGGGGTGGGGAGGGGTTGGGCGAGGCGGATGAAGGGGAGTGGGTTAAGGATGTGGATTAGGGGTGTGGGCGGGGGAGAAGGGAAGGTCCATCTGTCGCCGCATCCCCAAATCTCGCCGCCATCCAATCCTATACCTCCCATCCTTCTACCATTTACCCCCTCCCGCCAGCCCCTCGGCGACACGCCCCTCATTTCGCTTTCGCGACATAGGATAGCGTGCCATTTCGGCCTCTTCTTAATCCTCATCCACTCCGTGCTCACCCTTGCCCCTTTACGTCCAGCCCATGACCACGGTGCGGGCAGGGCAAATCAATCGCATTTATTGACAAGCGATATCGATACATGGATATTTTTTGTGAGCGCACGTATATGAGTGTACGTGTATGTAAATATATGACGACGGTCGTGCCGTCGAAATGTAAAATACCTACTGTGAGTGTCCTTTCTTTGTGTCTCTGTAGTTTGAATAATTTGTGTCTGTGTGCTTGTGTGTTTGTGCGTCGCCGGAGAGCGTCCATTTATATATATATATATATATATATATATATATATATATATATATATATATATATATATAACTTTTGGACGGCACAATAGAACACAGAATAAAACAGATAACACGTAAAAGGACACTCACACTGTAGATGATTTAAGCTTTCGGCCTACTCCGAGGCCTTCTTCAGGTCAGACTGACCTGAAGAAGGCCTCGGAGTAGGCCGAAAGCTTAAATCATCTACAGTGTGAGTGTCCTTTTACGTGTTATCTGTTTTATTCTGTGTTCTATTTTGCCGTCCAAAAGTTATATTGCTCTCGTGAGTACTTCCGCATCATCTATATATATATATATATATATATATATATATATATATATATATATATATATATATATATATATATATACAACTGAGAGCAACATACAATATGAGAACACATAAAAGGAACATTCACACGTTATTTATTGATAATTTCGGTCTTCCTCAGAAGATTAGTTAGGACTGACTGCTGAACTAAGCAGAATAAGGTATCTTTCTGAGGTATTTTTTTATTTAACAATTCCGTGTTACTTCGAAGAAATCATATATACATATATATATGTATATTTATATGTATAACATTTGGACGGTACATTATTTTACGTGTTGTCTGTTTTATTCAATGCTCTATTGTGCCGTCTAAATGTTATATTGCTCTCTAGGGAAAGCTTTTCCCTAACAATTCTAGAATCCCTACCCGATTCAGCCACCAACATAGAGGTGAGAACTCGCGAATCCGCATACATCCTAATTTCCGATCATTTAAAATTCCCACCCTTAACCGCCATATTTAATTCCCTTCCCAGCAGTCCCTGAACCTTCCGCCCCCCTTCCCTCCCCAGACACACTCCCCTCAAGACCTCTCAGTCTGACCTGAAGAAGGCCTTGGAGTAGGCCCAAAGCTTAAATAATCTACTGTGTCAGTGTTCTTTTGCGTGTTATCTGTTTTGTTCTGTGTTCTATTGTGCCGTCCAAAAGTTATTATATATATATTTATATACATATTTATATACATATTTATATACATATTTATATACATATTTATATATTGTAAATTATTCAATGCACATTTATCCAAAATATTGAATCAAAGTATCAAAATAGCCTGTAAATAGTTTTTCGAATTTCGATTCAAGTAATATCGATAATTTAGATTTTGTTACCTATCGCCACAAGCTTTCCATCTTCCCCGGACTCACCTCCGCCTCTAGAGGTGGTGGAGGAGGGCGGTGGACGGGCCGGGGGGCGGGAAAAAAAGGGGTTGGAGGTAGGGGGGGGAGAGGGAGAGGGCAACTCTCCTCGGACTCATAAATTGTCATGAAGTTGCTCTGATGTGAGCGGAGCGGAGCGAAGGGGCGATATCCTGCCCTTCCCCATCCAACGCAACCACGGAGGGCGCACGTGAGGCAGTTGGATCGTAACGTGCACTCCGGCAGCGTAAAGGGACATGCGCCATGCATTTGTCAATAACCCATTTGTTAACTGACGGTTCATGTTGCCCCAAAACAACATTTGCTTTCATATCTGCCGGAAGGTTTTCGCCTTTGCAATGGAGGACCAAATTCCGAATTTGAACAGGATACAGACAAAAGCCGACCGAATCACGTACACTCATGAAATTTTACCTATGTACGAAAGGAACGCGTCACAATACTTTTTTACGTATGGACTATGATTTGATCCACTGGGCGACCAACATGCCAAATTTGACCATTAAATAAATGAAAATCATTCGTTTTTTGATGTGGATACAAAGTTTCATGAAAAGCTTTAGCGCCGGTTTTAAATTGCTCCGGCAAGCCACTGCCACAATTCATAATTGAAATTTCACTACCGATTCTATTGATTTCGGAAGTTCCGCACCACCTAGAGGGAAATCCCCCATTGACCCCATGCACAATGTATAACTGCTGCAGTTGATGATATAACTTGTGATAATTTGATCTTCCGGAGTGCCATTAATCCCTAATTACTAATTATTCTAATGGTTGGTGACCATACTCCAACTATCACAGGCCTTCACGGTGTCACCACGGTGGTAGTTCTACCACGCTTGTAGTTACTGTTTTTCCTTCATGCCGTGATTAAGTCTCATACAAACTTCTTACAAATTAAAACAATCGGTTTTGTTTTGCTAGGTGTACATTTAGTCCACGTGGAATGAATGCTTACAAGACGTTTCAGCTCTTCTGAAGCCTTCCAGATGGCTAAAAAGGGTAATACTAATAGCAAACACACTATAAGCTTGATCTAAGGGTTTTCAAAGGTTGAACTGATTCCTAGCAGAGGGAGGAATTCCAGAATATACTCTATCCTCAGCATCAAATGCATCCTAAGTTCCCAAGGTGGGTAAAAACTGTAGTCGTTAAATGAATCAACCGGTGCCCTTTCATCCTGGCTAAGGAGACGAACTGAATATCCAATGAATCACGTCAAAATGAGCCTGACTATACACAGTATTCGTCCAGTAAAAAGTTACGTACTTTACAAGCAAAGCAGTTACTATTTCTTCATTAAACCAATGAAAGAGTATATATGATCTGATAATTATCATAAAAATATCGTTAAAATATACAAGATCTGTCCCAAAATTAGTAGAAATTATCTTTCCCGGATAAACGGAAGGACGGTTGGCGGTTTCTCTGGCTGGGTTCGAGGGAGGGGAGTCTCAGGAAAGGCTAGAGGCCGTGAGTAGTTGGCTCCAGCCTTTGCGGGTTGCGGATCATTCATTTGCAAAACCTCTAGAACGTGATCTCGTCACGATCCGTCATGATTCGGTTATTGGAACAGCGCTACACCAGTAAATTTTGCTTGAAACTGAACAAAACTGGGAAAGAGACTCATGAAATGCTCAAGGCAGCTTACAGTGATAACGCCATAAGTAAATCGGATGTTTTCGAGTGACACAAGTTGATAGGGGAGTGTTGAGAAGATGTTGAAGACGCCTAACGTTCAGAACACCCTTCCACTCCAAAAAGTGACGCCAATCTTGCAAGAGTGAAAGCTTAGTTAAACAAGGACCGCAGATTAAGCGTTTGCATGGTTAATGATGAACTTGAGATTCCTAAAAGTAATGTATATCGACTTGTGCCCGAAAACATGGGCATGAGAAATCTGTGTGCGAAGTTGTTGCCACGAGTGCTCAAGGGCGAACAAAAGAAAACTCGCATGCGGATCTGCCAAAGGATTCTCGTCTGTGTGAGTGAGGGCTCAAACTTCTCAAACGATGCCCCACCAGACTTCCTCCTTGCCTCCTGCTTCAAATTTATGCTGAAAAGACGTCACCACGGCTCAGTGGCAGCGTTACAACAAGCCGTGACGACGGAGTTTAGAAGCAATCCGGGCGCCACCTTTCAGATGGCGTTCGAGGCGTTGAAAACCCGCTGGCACAGCGGTGTGTGGAAGCGTAAGGGTCCTACTTTAGAGAATTTTGAGTGAATGTATCAACTCTAGTAATATATTTTTTAACCGACTCATTCCTATTACTTTTGGATCAGAACTTGGAAGTAAATTCCCGAACAAAATTTTAATTTTAGAATTACAAAACCATGCATAGAACGTTTATTAGACATTATTATCACGAAATCATAAATGAAACATCATAAGTTAAAATGTTTATAATATTTACGTGACAAATGAAATAAATGACTTTTCAACAAACAAGAATTCTAAAATTTATTTTTGTAAAAGAAGTAAATTAAGAATCAAAAGATTTTTAGCAACTGCTCCGACGATGCGTGTTACATATATCCCAATTTTTCCATCCAATTTATTTTTCAATAAAAATATTTTGGTAAAAAAGTAGCATTTCCCTTTGTAAATCATTCTAATAAGCTATTCTCTTCTTACAATGGTATTTCAAACACAATTAGTAATAATTAAATTCCACTTTCTTGCAGGAAGTAATATTGGTTAAAGAGCTTTAGCTATACGTTGCCCACCTGAAGTTTCTCGAAAAGAAATTTATTTAAATAACCAACTACTTGCAGCGTAAATTCCAAACAAATTTAGGAAAACATTCTGAGAATACCGTGTACTTCTTGGAAGAAAGTCGAAGTCTATGAAGAGGATGCCTATTGTATTTCCCTCAAGAACGTTTTTGACGCAGTATTTTCTCATACTGTAGGCCAAGTACTCCATTCTGGGTTGTTCGGTATGTCCTTCGAGTTAGTATAACTTCGTATTGCATTTTCCTCACCACGATCACTTCTCGGTAAGAATACCTGAACAATTACCAAGTTTGTTCATATTTTAATGCTACTGATGAAATTCAATCAGTCGCTTGCTTTATGTTTAATGCGCTTCTTTAAAACATTTTATTCAATTAATAAAACAGTTTCAGGCGTAACTTGGTGGAAGATATTCATATTGACGTTTTTTAAAAATTAAACCACTTTGCTTTCCCTCATAAAATTTTTATTCTCACGACCCAGGTTTCGTTATAGCATATGATGTTTTCTATAACGAAACCAGGGTCGTGAGAATAAAAATTTTATGTGGAAAAGCAAAGTGGTTTTATTTTTAAAAAACGTCATTTTATTCAATATTTGTTGCAACCCCTCAGTGACTCTCTTCCTCTGCGCTGTATGTACATTAACCTATAATTACCTCTCCAGTTTTCAGTTTTCTTTACCGTCCTTCCATCTCTGCTTTCAGAGACCTAAAATATTGGATTCGTATTTCCTCTTTTACTCTTTAGCTTTATATATTCTAGTTTTTCTGGCCTCAACATAGTATAACCATTATAAGTCCTGATTTTAACTAATTAGGCCCTGTTCTATGCCCACTGTGCTGCTAATGCCACTTTTGCTTTGCAAGGCTTTCGTGTGATTACGACGAGTTCGTCCCAATTTCCCTCTCCAATAGTTACTTCAGCCAGATACCACTCCTCAAATGGCCGAATCCTTGGGGTCACTGAGACACTGCACGACAGTTTTCTCTGACTACGACATAACTGACATGATGTACATACAAGGGGCATTTCAAAAGTAATTCAATTAATTTTTTACGTAATTTATTTAACAGATTTGCGCAAACATTTAAAATTCTTTAAAGTACTCTATTTGCGTCTCTACGTATTTTTCCAGCACCTCAGCCATGACCGTTATTCGCTCTAAAAGACGTCTTCGGGGAGCCTCTAGCAGCTGATTGGATCTCATCTTTGGACGAAAAACAGGTTCCTTTCAGAACTGCCTTAATCCGAGGGAACAAAAAGAAGTCTGCTTGGGCGACGTCAGGACTATAGGGGGGATGGGGCAGCGGGGGCACCTGGTATTTGGCCTGGAATCCGCAGATTCATATCGCATTGTGGCAAACACCTTGGGCACAAGCTTGGAGCTCACTTTCCTCATCGCTAAATCTTCAGTAACAATGCAACACACAAGAGTAGACGACAAGTTCAGTTCATTGAATATCGTCTTAATACTCAATCGACCGTCAGAGTTCAACAACTATAAAATAAGAGCCACATTTTTGTCGGTTTTGTTGACTGACGGCCACCCAGAGCGTTGTTCATCGTGAACCTCTTCCTGGCCCTCCTCAAAGGCCTTTATCACCTCGAAACTTGTGAGTAGCACAGAGCAAAATCCTCGTAAACCTCAGGAATCACTTTGTTAGTCTCCTCAATAGATATCTTCAGTGCAGCACAACGTAACATAACGTAATGGAATCATCGATCCCATTTTTTTCGTGAAATAGTTGGCGCGTAGAGGTTTACAATAACTGACCTCCTGCCACTTCCACAGCTCGGAGAGCACTAAGACCTCAATTTCGCGGCAAAGCTTAGGCCCCCCAAATTTCCTCTAATCGGTTAGATGCCACTCCGACGAAGAGAAGCGGCGCGGGAAACTTAATTGCATTACTTTTGGAAAACACCATGTACATACATATTTTTGAGTTATCGATCATATAAAAATTTCAATGCATACCTACATGCACTCAAATAAATACGAAAACATACTTAGCATGTGGCCAGGAAATCAGAAGAAAATACAAAAGGTGGTCCCCTATTATATAATATAGGATTGCGCGTTGAAACTTCCAAATGAATATTTTCGCGAAATGGTGACTGTATATTACCCCAAGAATAAATATTTTACGAACTCTCCTCTGTGCTCCAGAAATTAATAATACATGTGGCACCACTGCCTGGATTGCATGAAATTCTGTGTAACATTCAGTACTAATTAGATCACATATACCTAAGAGAAACCTTATCAAGCCATTAACGTTTTACTTTATCAAACTCAAAGTGAGCTAGTAATAGGTCAAGTTAAACGTGTGCAAACCACATTGAATCTTTTAATCATTTAATATAGCTTAAGAAAATAGCAATAAGACAGAATGACCATTATTCATTACGATATCGGATAAATATACGTATATGTACTTTTTATAGCCGCTATATTATTATTTTGTTTGTTATGAAGTCTTTGGAGCAAAAATGGCATCACTGAATAAGATGTAATTACGTCATAAATTATTAAATTTGGTCGATGTCAAATGAAGCAATATTTCATGATTTATAGGATTAATTGAATAACCAAACTTGTGGGAATATATTAAAATTATCAAAATAGTATTTTTATAATCAAAAAGGATTAAATAGACACAATGGAATGGAAATGGTATGAACATTAGATATCACTGGGCTATTTATCTCACAGAAATAAATTGCTTTCTTTGATTCAGCAAATGACAAGCTATCTTTTGGCATTTTTAACCTTTACAAAAGTTTTATTTTTGAAGATAAGTGGATTTTAGTTGGTCATAATACATTCATTTTATTTTTAAGAAAATGCATGAATTACAAAGAAAAATAATCGAGAGGTTTGGAATCCATACTCACGAAGCTAAGAAATTAATTATTCCTTTCAAACACATCGGCAAAAATGTGAGGGTGATGAAAATGAATTGCCTAAATCGACCTTTTGATCGCATTTAATTTCACGATAAAGAATTTGCAAATTCATCCGCGCTCCGTTAAAACTCTGCACCGGGACAATCAATGACCGCGTGGCTTTTATGGCGCGTTAAGCGGTTATCTGATCCAGAAACGGAATCACCGCATCTCTCCACCCTTTCGCCCTCAGCAGGAGACCGGAGCGTGGTCATTTCGAATTTGTTCAATGAGCAGTTTTATATCTTCCGCAAGCAAGGGGAGCGGGGATGTGGTGACGTCACTGCAGTCGCAATTTTGGGCAATGCCTCCTGCCACCCTTTTCCTCGCGGACCAAGCGAATTTTTTTGTTCGGGTGATAAAATGACCGCGCGCGCTCCGGAATTTCGTTTACGCATCTCGTGCTAGAGCAATAGCCCTCCCCCCGCCCCCGTTTCCCCCTTTCCCACGCCTTCGCAACCTCCTCCCATCACCCGCACTCCACGCACAACCCCTCCCCCGCACGCCTCCTCTCATCATCCCCTACTCTCCGGATAACCAAGCTACTAGCCTTTAAGCTGCCTGGAGCTATGGGACATAGAAATTCTGATCAAATACGTGGAGCTAACAAGAACCATCACGAGTGTAATGTTGATTCTACACATCGAGTTCGAAGATATCGATATCGTAGAATTAACCATGCCTAAATCAAGTAAAATGCCAAAGATGGAAAACAAACAGAAAATAACCAACTTCGATTCATTTTTTAATGAGATGGGGAATTAAGCAATATGTTCAATATTCCATCATCCAAAATGATGGAATATTGAACATATTGCTAGGCTGCTGAATCTACGGGGATTTTTGAAACAATGATGTAGATAAATACGTGACTTCAGCTCCTTCATTATGAAACTTAAATAATAATAATAATTAATAATAATTTGGCCCGTTCGATTAGAATCGGGCGATTAATTGTTTCAATTTTTCGGGGTACCTTATTTATAAACTCCCAATACAATCCCGTTAATATTTTACAGCATACAAAATTAGAATTACATGCCCTTCCTTTCCGTCGTTCTCCTTTTATCTTTTGTTGATAAATCCATCCAATATTTCCCAATTTGTTGGACGTTATGCAAAGATCACGGGTCATTTGGTGAACGAATTATTGTTTGAATACCTCTCCCCAATCCTGGAAGTATCCCTTTCCTTCACCGAAAGACACAAGGACCTCCCCAACCCTGCTCCTACTGTAAACCCACCAATCACGGACACTTAACACCCCTCTCCTACTTCCCATTTACGCCGATCGCAACCCGATTTTTCCCCTCTTTTTACCTCCCTCTCTCATCCACTCCCCTCTCAACTCATAAATACTATATAAATGGACCGCAACTGGTTCTATTTTGTACCTGATGATGACGCCTAAGCGTTGAAAATAGTCGTGTTGTACGAGAAGAAAAAACAGTGGATATATATATATATATATATATATATATATATATATATATATATATATATATATATATATATATATACATTCAAACACGAAATACCGCCATATGGCGAATAAATATTCAATCATATTGAAATAGAGATAAGGAAAATGGTAAAGGAACACTTATAAAGGACGGCAAGTGGAGAGATCCGGTGTTCAAGTCCCGGTCGAGGAAGATATTTTTACATTCGTGATCTGCTCACATCCGCCATCCCCACCTCCCTTGTGTTCGTCCTTTATATGTGTTCCTTTACCATTTTCCTTATCTCTATTTCAATGTGAATGAATATATATATATATATATATATATATATATATATATATATATATATTGTGTTATTAATTTAATGATTCTGTTTTTACGGATATAATCACCTACATTGACTCTATTATACGTGCGTTATTAGCAACTTTCGTCAGCTGACCTCCCAACTCCTCCATAAAAAGGGTTCACATGGAACTCTCGCGCAGCCCTCCCCCCATTCTCTCCCTCTCTCTCCCTTTCTCGTCGCCGCATTAAGGCTGGGAAAGTCGCAATAGGAGGCTGGGAAAATCGCAAAGGCATTGCAGAAATTAAACGATCACCATGGGACGCTGGGATATCGAGCAGGCGCATTCAGGGCTCCAAAGAGCTCATGAAGAGCACATCCATGAATATGGATTTGGATCGATTGAAAAACAATTTGCAAGAATTTTGGCGAATTAAAATTATTTTTTGTTATTTCTGAGTAGTCGCAAATTTTCTTTGCACAGAATTGGCGGGTGGCAGGAGTGAGAAGCTTTGGGATCGAAGTTAAAGTTAGGAGAGGAAAAGACGTAGGGAGCATTTATGCGTTCTATGGATGGGAAACCATCTATTTTGCAAACATGGCCATGCTCACGAAATGTAGGCTGATTGTCGAAGGTTGGTATTACCAAGTGTTCACTGAAAGTAACATTGAAGAGTTCCAAACAATAATGATCTACTAAATATCAATTTGTTTCCTATTTTCCGAAATGAGGTACACACGACTAAAAAGAAACCCTCCAAGACCGAAGAGAGGGTTATTTCGTAATATTACTGAAAATATTTTTTGTTACGGGACAATTTATTTTTAAATTATGTCGATGAATAATTCATGAAACACCAAAAAATTTCGCAAGCTTTGAAATACTGAATGCTTAATATTCTGGCCAAAATACCGATATTAATAATATAAGGGACGATGAAATTTGTCAAATGAAATTAAATACATCTGTACAAGTACCATATGACATATAATAATTAGTAAAAGGCTAAATAAGCATGATTTATTAATTTTTGGTGGATATGCGAACACTCCATCGGAATGTGAGAAGGATAGAAGTTCAAGTTCGATGTAATTTGGGTACTGTACAGGCGGCACAATTATTCTTAGAAGTTAACCTCTGGATATCAGTTTGTTAGCGAGTAAAGAATTGAAGATTTGCAATTTTCAACTAATCTCTATATTGACTAACTTTAAAGTCCCTAATAAGGTAACAATCAACAAATAAATTCACATGAAAGCCGTTGCCGAGAAAATTTACTATTTACTATGCAGAAGTGGTTCTCGGGCTGGACTGGGTGAGAGACATTTTTTGGCTCAACGTTTCTCTCCCGTTGCAGGGAGCGTCTTCAGGAGCGAAGTAAGTAACTTACTTCGCTCCTGAAGACGCTCCCTGCAACGGGAGAGAAACGTTGAGCAAAAAAATGTCTCTCACGCAGTCCAGCCCGAGAACCACTTCTGCATCTCTCAACAGCTGCGAAAGCCTACGATTACTATTTACTAGTTCCCTTTATGGTGCAGTTCATTTAATTAGTGAATTGCGAGGGCATAACAATGAGTAATGAGTTCTTTCATATTCATATATAAACATATAGATGTAGATTTTTAAAACATAAAAACACAAAGAAAGGACACACACAGCTATCAGCATGACTCATGACATCAGCATACCTACATGAATCTCTCAGAAAATATGGGTAACCTGAAAAACTCCCGAATAGTAAAATTCTCAAACCGTCAACCCAATACACTCCTCTCCCCAAGCCACACCGCTCAAATTGCTCTAACCTTATCCCCACTTTCTTCGAAAAATCCACAAAATTAAACAAATAATTCGTGAACTCTTCCCAATTATTAATAACAGTCAATCCACCTCACTTTTATTCCCACACTGTCCCTACGTTTAGTTTAAATGCCTGTCGAACTTGCGAGTCATCTTCAAGTCAACAAATCCACCTGCGAGCACCCCTGTCTCTTCCCCGCCCCTGTCCACACCATGCAACCGTCCACTCTGCAAATGCTGCCATCTTCTAAGACCCTCCATCACCTTTACTACCGACTCCCAACCCAACGCCACCGATACCTCAAAAACCTTTATACAAGTATATCCCCTCTCCTGTAACTTTTGCCCTGCCTTCTACGTGGGCGAATGCACGACCACCCTTTCCCTCCGCATGAATAATCACAGCTATTTCACCAAATCTCTCACCTTCCTTAATTGTACCACCCCTACTCACACTGCTTCCCACTACCAATCTTTCAAATACTGTTTCTCTGTTACGGTAATTGAAACCCTTCCCAAATGTGCAAGTAGCATAGATATGAGAACCCACGCTATGGAGCATATCTGGGTGCTCCAGTCCTTTAAACTCCCCGGACTGAACCAAGCCCACTAAATGCATCCAATAGCTGCCTACTGACCTGATAGCTGCCTACATCTGCATCCAATCGCTGCCTACTGCATCCAATAGCTGCCTACATCTTCGACCTGAAGACGCCGGATGCAACTTCGGCAAAACTGTTGTCGGCTTCAAACAACAACGAGGTGAAAACCCGAATATGCAGAATACTTCCGTGTTACTTCGAAGAAATCCTCTATACATCTTTGAAATTGATGCTCTCCGGTGACGCACAAACACACAAACACACGGATACAAATTCAACACAGAACCCTGATTCTGATGACGACGGCCGGGCCGTCGAAATGTCAACACATAATGTGAGTGTCTTTCCTTTATGTTTCTGTGTGTTGAATATTTTGTATCCGTGTGTTTATATCAAAATATATGTTTATAAAAAACACACACACATTAAAAATGCAATGCAATCATCTTTCCGGCTTCCGTTGATTACTTCCTACAATTCATTTCCTCTTCCACCATACCTAACACCCTCTCCATCCTTCACACCCAAATTTCAAAAGCCTCCAATCAAAGGCTATCACCCTGAATCATTGGCCAAATTTCTACGCCATATAGAACTACGCTCAATATCGATTTTAACGATATTTTTCTTAATACCCTTACTCAAAGTCCCAGTCATAAACTCCCTCATCCTTTTGAAACCTTTTTTGTCTAAGAAATATCTCTGCTACTTTGACCATTTTGGTCCAAAAAACTAGCAAGGTACGTAAATTATTCCATCTGTTTTAATTGTTTACCTCCCATTTTAACATTTAGCTTAGGTTTTCTTTTTCTCAAAAACCGCTTAACCTTTGTTTTATTTGTATTCCATGTCTATCGCAGTAACCTTTGAATGCACATAGCATTTTAAACCATAGGCTGATTCGTACTACAGCTTTATCACCCGCAAGCCTAACTGATTTTATGTATTCTCTGTCCACTTACATTTCTATTACTAGGTCTTCCCATGCCTCTTTTACCATATCCTTCACATATACCTTGTACAACACAGGTGATAGTATTAGATCAAGTAGTTTCGCGGTAATGTTGTCTACCCCCACGACTTTGATTTCAATTCCCTAAATGCTCTTTCTGTCTATCCATCGAGTAGGCTTGGACCTAAGCGATCCTCAACTACGTCATATTCTCTCTCTTGGTCTAATCTGACTGGCCTATTTTTTTTCCATACAGTTGATCAATACATGATTTAGTTCGCTTTGATCTTTTCTGGTTTAGCTAATATTCCTTGCGACTTATCTTTGATTGTTTGTCATGATTTTTCCTTCTTACTACCTGAGATGCTAAACTTCCATAACCTGTGTTTTCCACCAGGCTTCGTTTGGTTTATTTGGTACCCACCTCACTTTACTATTTAACTCTTTATATTTCCTTCTAAAAAACTGTGTTTACATTCTTCAATTTCCTTCACTCGTCTATCTTTCTAATCACCTCGTCCGCAACCCATGACTGCTTTTCTTTGCTATTGCTATTTACCTTGCTTGGCCTTTAGCTATTTGCAGTCCCATTACTTTTATTTGCGGCTTTAAATATTCATATCTTGATTTAGAATCTACGTCTTCTGTGGTGTCTAAACCAAGAGTGGGTGATGATAAACCTCTTGTCTCCTGTAGAACTCTTATTACTTTCTTCCCGCGGTCATTACTCGCGTCTAACCCGTAGTTCTTTACACCACTACCTTTACCTTTGCCTAACATCGCGTTCCAGAATCCCTCATATACTCTCAAATGTTTTCAAACAGGAACGCCCGCGGTCATGTCACCTAACTGATCATATCTTTTATCCTATCGTATACCCTATCTAACACATACAGCATAATAATCCGGAGCCGTGTTATCCTTTTACTGAATGGTGGCACAATCCGACCGCCTCATCCCCGAGGTAACTTCCAACTACCTTCACTGCATTCAGATCAACCAGGGGGAGCACCGAGTGCAGAAACCACGGTCGCCTCAATGCCGCTTAGTGAATTCACGCGCTCAACTTTAATGTACGTATGCTCTTAATTTCCTGGTGCGTTCCGTTTGTTTCCTCTCTGAGGACTTGCCTTATTTAAGAAATATTCTTCTCGACACTAACTCATAAGGTCATTGTTTTGAATTTTATTTTTTAGAAGAATTAGTATGTGTTAATCGACAACTATAATTTTATGGGTTTGTGTATTTTTATAAAAAATAGAATAAAGAGGGAAAATAAATAATTGCATTTAAATTTTTTTTAAATCCTCGTCAACTGTGAAATATAAATCAATATTCTACTGCTAGGCTGATATTGAAAGATAAGACCTACGCCATTCAAAATAAGTTAGCTTTCTTAAGAAATACTCTTGGTTTACGTAATTATTCAAGCGACACAAAGTGTCGCTTGAATAATTGAAGCAATTTTCTGACAGGATGGCCTTCCAGATGAGTTCGTGTGGCATAGAGTTTTTACCGTTCGCATTGCTTCGCGTACTATGAGCAAGTATGGCATATGAGGTCGTGCCATACTGCGTCATAAGTAGGGAATTATTGAAAAAGGGATCTAATTGCTAAGTTAATTGTTGCCATCTGGGATGGAGGGGTCACTGATTATTTATTACCGGGCAGCGGATGCGAAAGTTGGAGAGAATCCCGTCTCGGGTGTCGGCCTGACCGCGGATGAGCGTGTCGGGAGAAACGTGATCATCGCTCCGATGCGCCCAATTGCAGGCCGACCACAATCTTGATGAAACCAGTTCAATCGCCGCTTACGCCGGCACACTATGAGAGGCCAAAATAAGGCGCCTTGATCTTCCTTTCCATCGTTCTTGGTGAGATTCCAATGCTGGTGTTTGAAACAATTGTCTTTTAGTAGTAATTATTTTATTTTCGTAACGATTTATAAATAATGTAACCAGTTTTCTTTAAATTTAATTGATCAATTCAAAATTCTCCCACGGATCTCTTGAAGAGCTACCGGATATTCCAAATGCTGTCTGAGAAATCGAAAACAGTATCTTTTCTATACTTTCCCACAACACATCTGTTTGAACCAAATACTATAAAGGCGGACTCAATTATTTCGACATTATGTTTCATGAATAGTTAAATAGTAAGAAGGAAACTCAAGTAATTTATTTGTGTCCACTCAATTAATTTTATTACTTCAATTTTCCGTTCAAATTCATAACAGTTCTACCTTAAAATTTCAGCATTGTACACTTGTTTTTAATATGATAACATATTTTTATTTCCCGTACTACCTAATCTTGGTAAGAAGCCTCAAGCAGCACAGAAAATAGGGATTATGGCTACATTCTTTGACATCTACATCTTACCCACAAGCCATCTTGAGGCCGTGTGGCAGGGGGTTACCTAACTGCTCATTCCTTATAAAGGCTTCTAGTAATTTGCCGACTTCGGCGACGGGGTAACGTCCTCGTCTTCCAATCAAAGGGTCACGGGTTCGAGTCTTGCCTGGGTGGGTTTTCCTCCTACTAGGGATTGTTTGTTCGTAATCGTCTATGTTATTTTCACTGTTAATAGTCCGATATAAAGGCCAAAAAGTGCTCATTTCGGACTAGCGCTAAATAAATAAATGGTATTCTGTAAATTCCAATTGCCGTCTGTGATATCTCATACCCTGGTCACGAAATGAAATTGGAAGAAATGATTCCCAATGTCAATGAGTTTTGAAATTCCGTACCTCCTGGAATTTTGTTGTCCTGACTGTTAATTACCTTGTTATATCTATATGCATTTCGCGAATTGTGGAGCCTGTGTGATGATCTCTGTTCCTAACCATCAAAGTAAACTTCGGGATCAATATTTTGATTGGTCGGAGTATTTATAATTCCCATTCTTTTCATTAATCTAAAAATGGGTCAAAATCTGGGAATATGAAGTTAAGAAATTAGCGTCTTGAAGACATCGAACAAGTCTACAAAATTAGACACGTATGTTTTAAATTCACGATGTCCGCTATTTAGCTGCCCTAGTTCACGCATCAAGTATCAACATTTATTACCAACTGCAGCTCTTTGCTGACACAGGAGTTCTTCAAGACGGGAACTAAATAGTGGAGTAAAAAAAATATCAAGCATTTCTTATTTTTACCCGGGTACATGAAGGGAAATTACCACGAACCTGTGAATGCTTTGAAGACACCGTGTCATTTCGTGTCCGGGTGAAATGGAAACTCCGGGTGGGGGCTCCCTCGAGGACTGATAACTGCGCAAGTTAGCTACCGGGTGAGGGGAGAGGAGGGGCGGAGAGGCATTCCGGCTGGAGAAAGCATTTTGCGTGCCGCGGGGGTTTTTGGGTCGGAAGGGGAAGGGGGGGGTGGAGTGGGGTGATTGCGTGGCCATGGCCCACTTAGGAGGGGAGGTTAAGAGCGAGGAGGGCGGGAAGGGGCTGAGGGATCGAGGAGGGAAAGAGGACGAACCTGACGTGCACTCCCACGCTTCCCTAACCCCCTCCCCCCCAATGTGCACGCATATTTGACAGAAAACGTCTTTTATGTCAGTACACAAAGGGGGAGAGGGATCACTTCATCGGTTTCCGTATCTTAATTTCGCACACGCTAACACATTATAATCTGGTTAACCAAGAAACATACGCATGTCTAATAAATACGCGAATTGGTGCAATCTGGTGGCCATGACGCGGATTATAGCCCCGCTCACTAGCGGCGCTATTTACCGGAGACCCAATGAACCGTCTGTGCTTGACGGATCGACGAACTGTGCGGATGGTGCCAGTTATGTTAGTTTCTGTTGTCCTTGTTTTTACTGTTTGTCGAAAATGGAAATTGACGAAATCACGGAGCGACGAATCAGCATAAAGTTTTTGGCGAAGGGCGGTAAAAGTTATCACGAAATTAATGAAATATTGACAGTTGTTTATTGTGATAATGCTCTGAAGAAAACATTCTTATTCAAATGCATCAAGCGTTTTAAAGATGGCCGACAAGACGCCACGGATGAATCAAGGCCGGGACGACCTTCAAACACCTGTGTTGACGACCACATTGATCGTGTGCGGTCCCTTGTCCTTACCGATCGTCAAAAAACCGTCCGAATGATAGTTGATGTACTGCATTTAGAAAAATCAACAGTGCACAAAATTTAACCGAACATAATGGATGAAGCCTTCACCATGACAATGCACCTGCGCATTCAGCATTGATTGTTCGCCAGTTTTTAGGCAAAAAATTCAATCACTATCCTTGATCATCCTCCTTCTTCGCCAGATCTCTCCCCCTGCGACATTTTCCTATTCTTAAAATGCAAAAATGTGATGAGGAGACATCACTGGGAAGATGTGGGCGCAGTAAAGCAAGAAACGACGAGAAAACTAAAAAGGCTAACTGCCGAGGACTTCCAAGGGTGTTTTAATCGTTGGAAAAGAAGATGGAATAAGTGCATAGCAAAGAATGAAGAGAACTTTGATGAAGGGGACAAAATCGATGTAGACTCAATTTAGCAAAATAACGGTTTTATGGCCTCAGTTCGCGTATTTATTGGGCAGGCCTCGTACATATTTTATAATGAATTCATACAAAACGTATTACATTTCGAGTAATAAATAAAAATCTTCCAATTTCGGCGATTCTAATATTCTGTCACTCTCCTCGGGTATTTCATGTCGAAATAAAATTGAACTTCGATCATTTAAGCAGGTTTCATAAAATCACGCATGGAGATTTGTCGATGATTTTTCTAAATGCATTAATTTGGTATACGATTCAAGATTTCTACTTCCTTACAAGAAAAGACTTGATGTCAGTATCTTAAAAAGCTCCTCCTTCTGTAGGTTTCCAAATCGATGTAGACTAAATGTTGCAAAGGAAAGTTTTTATGGCCTCAGTTCGCGTATTTATTGGACAAGGTACAGTAAAGAACAAATGCTACTTAGAATGATCCAAAAATCACCAATAAATTCCGTTGATAAAATTATGAAAAGAAAAGAGAAATCATTTAAAAAATTTTCTCAAAACTTAATCTCGAAACCTCTTGATGACTGTAAAATATATACCGCACAAGAGAAAAAAACTGCGAACAGCGAAAGATGGATGTAAACGAGTGAATTTTGCAGAGAAGTCGAAAAATTGAAACGAACAGAATAACAGCGAGAAAGACAAATGCATATTTAACTTGCCAGCGTAAAGTTTTCAGCAATACGTATTCGTGTTTCGGTTGTGTCTTGAATCCCCTTGCTTTTCTGTTCACCTCGCCGTCACGCAAACCGCATTGAAATATATGAATTCGCCGCTTTCATCGGGTTAGAGGTCACACGTGACCTCCTGCCGGATTTAAAATCTGACATACGAATAAGTTCATTATAATTGCTACCAAAGGTTTTTCCGAGGTCTATTGGCTGCTCAGCGAACGAAACTTAAACCATAAGATAATACGTGGAACGTCTAGATTGAACGTTTCAATCGATTGCATCCAATTGAACAAACGGCCCGCGATTTACGAGAGCGAAACAGTGTTTGTCAACTTTGAAACCCAAAAGAAACATCCTATCTTTCTCTAACTATCCCAAAACAAGCAATAATGAAAGCAGAAATTTTATTTGATATTCTACCGAGGGAATATTCA
The DNA here is from genome assembly GCA_037158775.1 of Hetaerina titia. NCBI lineage: Eukaryota > Metazoa > Arthropoda > Insecta > Odonata > Calopterygidae > Hetaerina > Hetaerina titia. The sequence continues at coordinate 102,555,286 of CM073770.1, read as the reverse complement.
TTATGACCGGTTGACCGGCATGACCGTTGACCAGGCGGGTACTTGGCACTGACGGAGACTGCGATGACGGTAAAAATATAATGCTTTAATGATTGAAAACCGAAAAAGCACTCTTACTCTCACAACAAAATGAATTTAACTGCATTAATCCTCACGCGCTTCTTTTAATGAGAAATGTGAGATATGATCGTCATGAAGATAGAAAGTCATGCAACGAAATTCAATTTTATCTCAAAACATCGTGTCCGTTAACTTATTGCTTTAATCACAAAAAATGACTTAGATACACAACAAAAAGCGGCAATGAATAATTATTTGAAAATTTCTTCTAGCATTTAAATTACTACAATGTAAATGTAACAGTGGGGAGGCTCCTCGATAATTTGATATCTTGATTAAATGGTGATTAAAACTTGGAAATCACGAATAAATATGTGTAAAATGTTTAAATTAGAGCTATCCGATTAATCTATGGATCTTAAACATTTTATCAGTCCAAGCCGACAAAAATCTAATCAAGGCCATTGAGTTCAAAAGAAGTTATGATAAATTCTTTTTTCTATTTCCCATCAGATATCACTGTTGTGATTAGCATTGTTTCCTTATCACGAAACTTTCGCGACTATGGCCACACTTGAAGAGCAAATGGAAGGTGCCGAGGGCGTCACCGCTCTTGTGAGCACACTCGCTTGGATGTTTTGATTTTGCGGAGGATTTAGCCCCACGAGAAAATTAAATGTTCCTCCAACTTCCACAGGATCCTAGCGCACTCAGAAGGCTGCAAAAACTTCATCTTCAGTATCAATTTGAAAGCTATCACTGGAAAGAGGACTTAGTTATATTATTCAATCTCAGTGTTCAGTTTAATCGGGAGAATTGAGAATTATTTTTTATTTACTTTATATATCATCTTTAGAAAATACTTAATTTGTATTAACTCTTGAGTGGTTTACTTTATTCTAATGTTCCCTCCGCCTGTGTAATTATTCATAAAATTAATTTTTGGTTATGCACTCTTTGTTCCGAATTATTTCCTACATCCACTCGCGCTAGCGCGCACACAACCACACAAACACACGCATGTTCATGAATCTCTCACATGCCTTTTTAAAAACATGTCTGTGGGCGGATTTTATATAAAATTTCATTTTAATGTCTCTCTCTCTCTTCATCCGAATTCATCGTCATGATATTTAAAATTTTTCCAAGTCAAAGTCATTGGATAAGACTGGTCATTTAAGGCTGAGGAACAGTTGAAATGAATCTTTTGTTTCTCACCTTAGGCACCTAATATACAGTAATACTCTATTAAATATTTGGCATCAAAAGTTTTCTCAGCTTATCTTGCGTTATTCCAGCGATTACGTCTGTAATTGCTTCCTTAAGAGATTCCAAGGTCCTTGGTCGAACTTTGTAAACCTCAGATTTTAAATATTCCCAAAGAAAAAAAGTTAAATGGGGTCGAATCCGGGGAGCGAGGGGGCCATGGAACATCGCCTGGTAAGGAGATCAGGTGGCCGGGAAATTGTTCTTATCGGATTTTGGCGTGAACGTAGGGCGGTATGAGCCGTGGCACCATCCTGTTGAAGCCAAGACTTCTGTGTCATATTCCTCTCCGTACTTCTCCATTTTGGGGAGTGAAAAGTTGTAACAGTTGTACAGCAGCGTAAAAGCAGTAACAGTTGAACCTCGAGATTCCAAAAAGTAAGGCCCAATAATGTCTATGGAGGACACAGTGCACCAAACTGTAACTTTGGGGCTATGAAGAGGTCATGAATGAAATTCGCGAGGATTGTTAGTCGCCCAGTAACGAAACCTTCGCTTACTTACAGAGCTGGAAAGGTGAAAATGTGCTTCATCGCTAGACCACAGCGCCCTCTGCGTCGCCAACGCACTATCATTGTTTTTAAAGAACGTTCCTACGACAAAGCCTCGATGCTCACTAGACCACTGCATAATAACTTCCTGTGTTGAAAAATTGAGTTATTTTCCCAGCTAACGCCACTAATCCTACTCCGTTAATTTACCTGAACGACGGGCAGTATGAGCCGTGGCACCATCCTGTTGAAACCAAAAGGCTTCTATGTCATATTCCTTATCATACTCTTCCATTTTGAGGAGAAAAAGTTCTCCAGCATCTCACAATAGCGCACAGAGTTTACAGTAACAGTGGAACCTCGAGATTCAAAAAAATAAGGCTAAATATGGAGGAGACAGCGCACCAAACTGTCACTTTGGGGCTATGAAGAGGTCTTGGATGAAGTAGTGGGTTGTCAGTCACCCGGGGACGAAAATTTCGCTTATTTACTGAGCCGGAGAGGTGAAAATGCGCTTCATCACTAGACCACAGCGCCCCTCCTGCGTCGCCAAACACCCTATCATTGTTCTTAAAGAACTTTTCTATTACAACGCCTCGATGCTTACCAGACCACTGCATGGTAAAAACTAAAAATGTCGTCGTCTCTCCCAGATAACGCCACTATTCCCACTCCACTAATTAACCTGCGCGCTCTTCAGTGATTTTTTAAAACTATGGAGTTCATTCTATCTCTCCGTGTATAAAACGCAGCAGCAAGCCATCTAATGCAGCATCCATGAACTTAAGGAAAGCGTCTGACCTCGAAGAATGAAACGAAATGTTCAATTTACTGGGATAACTCAGAAAAGATTTCAATGACATAAGGACAATCTACCCAATCCATATGAGGCAAGACATCAATTAAGAAATAAAGATGGATAAAGGAAAAACAAAATCGGGGTTATAAAAAGGACTTGGGATAAACATATCGTGTTTCAGCAGCATACGGAGTGGAGGACCCGGTATAATGCATAAGAAACGGGCAAAAAGAAATTCGCTTAGGAGAATGGACCTGAAATGAATGCACCGACGTATATTATAACACCGTTGGATCATTAAGATGAATTCGCACAACTCTACAACTTCACAACTCTCTTCGCAACTCACATCGCAGTAAACGCAGAAAATTAAAACCTTATGAATTCATCCTTTAATGCAATTGATTAAATGTTTCCAGGATCTCGGCTGAAAGAAAACTACAATATTGGAGTAGATTTATTCCTGAATAGAAGAAAGTGAATTAGTTTGCGCTGAGAGGGGTGAAATAAAAAGATGGGGAATCTACCAAATGCGTTGGAATTAAATGGGATGCGTGACACTTGAGGGAAGACCGTTGAAAAATATTTCAAGCTGAGAAGGCACGTATGATGAAGACGAAATTACCAGATGGATCTTATAAATACGCGGTGAACGGCAAAAGAGCAGTGCATTATTAAATTCTTGTAGAATGTGGTAATCTACGTATCAGCTGCGTGAATCATTAGAAATTACAGATAGAAAAGAATAGAATTATTCAAAAAATACTGCTGTACTCATATCATGAAGATTAAATGATTAGTAACAAACCAGACATGGGATTTTCCACTGAATGAAATTCTATGGACGGCGACAAATGGACCGAGTGCTTGTGACCACACTATGAATTTGAAAAGAATACAATAGAAGGTAAATTAGAGCTGAAAACTCAAGGATGAACAACGGGTAAGTACACGTACAATACAACAAATATGGATTTAAGATGCAAGGAAGAGCAATGAGTGATAAGGTAATGACAAGAGAATAGATAGAACTATTCAGGGTTAAGAGAATAATAACTGGCTAAAAAAGCACTCGGCCGGACATCGAGGAATCCGGATTTGAATCACGGTCAAGGCGAATTATTTTCACCCTCCGAAATTGATGCATTGTAATGCGCATTTCACGGATGGCTACGTTAAAAGTTATTGGTGAGTAAAAGTTATCTCGTACAGTTTCTTGGAATACATAAGATAGGTTGGAGGACTTAGATTCAAAATATCAATAGATTGAACGACCAGCAAATAAATATACAAAATATGTGTTTCTTATGGTACTTAGAATTGAATTAGGTGAATACGTCTGCAAAGTAGTTGCACAAAAACGTTAGCAGTGAAAACACTCTCAGTGGGAGGTTGTTTTTATTTGATAAATAAATAAGAATGGTTTTGAAAGCGGTTTTCTTAAGGGTTCGTTATGAGTGATTCGCTGTTTGCTGACGTGCCGATGCTTCTGCTTCTCTCCGGGTTTAAGAATTAAATTACCGAAATTCCATGTCAAATTCGGTGAACTTCGCACTCGACTAATTTTTATTTGAAATAACAATGAGTTGTTGCTGAATTGTTTGAAGCATTTGTTCAAGTTATGGAAAGTCCAAAACAGTTGGATTTTTAATATATTCTATTGTATCAGGATTCACTTCGTGGAAGTATTTAATGTCCATACTAAAAAGAAAGAATTCTACTTTTCCACATATTTTATTTCATGGTACAACGCTTTTCACCGACTTGCGTTATCATCAGGTACGAACCGCACCGCAAGTCGGTGAAAAGCGTTGTACCATTTAATAAAATCTGTGGAAAAGTACAAGTATTTCTTTTTAGTATGGATAGTTGAATTTTTATTTAATTCCTTCAAATTCTTATCATGAAAATTTCAGGTAAAGGGTTTTCTTATGATATCGCGCTGGCTCAATCAGACCTCACACCACACTTGGAAATACGGAACCAGAAAGAATCGTTCACAAAGAAATGCAGAGTTTTGCCAATAATCACATAGATGGGATGATTTCAAATTGATTTCGGTCCAAGGTTTTCAGCTGACACTCCAGGAAGGGTCACTGCTTCGCTAGGAGGCATGAATGTTTGTGATGCTGAAACCATAAATCACCGAAATACCAAATGAACATTTAAATTTTTAATATCCGTTGAACCAATATATAATTATTCGTGGCATACAATAATATTTGTGGGCATTCAAATTAAATATACGTAACACAAACATATTCCAGTTAATTATTATTCTATTGAATTTATTCTGTCATTCCTCAAACATTGGAAAAATCATGATAAGAACAATGCGTTAAGATAAGATAACGGGGTAATAGGGGTTCGAAGCCAATTCTCACTCGCTCGAGGGAATTCCTTCCCCACACATTACTCTTGGTCAACGCGGCACACGCAGAGACAGACGCAAACACTCTCATGAGAAACAAGTTCATGGGGAACCACTCCAAAACAAAATATTTTATCTTTTTATAGCTTTTCTCTTCACCTACCAACACCGCTAAGTTATCTTAAGATCCTTATCCACTTGCTGTGCTTTCCAAATCATTTTTGATCGACATTCCAGCATGAATAATGGTTTACTATATATTGACAGATCAAAATCTTTATATGTTAAATTAGTAAAAGACCATAATGATGATCCCATTTAACGCCTTACACTGGTATAATGCAGCCAATCGATTGCAATTATGAAGTACCAAATATAGATGAATAACGAGAATATCTACTACCGATTTAACTCACTGTTTGACTATACTTATTCCATTCATACCAATATTTCATAAACATATGCGTAGATCAAATAAGTATGCCTATATAAGTATACTATATAAGTATAACTTACAAGTTTAAGTAACCATCTTTATTCCATGATGACTGTTCATGGCACATAAACCAAAAAGACGATATAATACGAATCCTAACGTATTACGGTCGAAGGGATCACGAATATAAGACTAGAGAGATGGACTGCAAGACTGACAGGTTTAAAATGTCATTTTTTCCAAGAACGATAAGGGACCAGAATGCTTGTAGTCGAAATTTCCCAGGAGTTAGTTCATTAAAATAAGCATTAACGTACTGGTTAGGGACTGCGCGAGGATATATATATATATATATATATATATATGTATATATGTATATATATATATATATATGTATATATATATATATATATATATATGTGTATGTGTATATATATATTTTCATATATACATATATATAAAACCATAAACACAGTAATCAACCCGAAGGTCGGTTTAGTAGGTGATGGTAGAGCTCACCCATGTACTAAGCCCGACGGCGTGTGAATATTCACACATCAGGGTAGGGGGGCCAGTTCCTTTCCCTGTGCCGGTTATGGTTTCCCAGGAAGATCTGGTTCTCGAAAAATCAACTAGCTTGGGTGGAGCTGCAGGTGCTCTAAGTGCCTTGCCCGGGAATCGAACCCGGGACCCTCCGGTAAGTAGTCCAATGCTCTACCCACTAGACCACCGCGACCCGCATATTTATATAATTTTTTTATATGTGTGTGTATTTATGTACGATATGTATATTGATATATTTTTTTCTTACAGTTTCCCCCACCTTTCCTCACCTATTTGATAACCCCAACCGCCTCATCCCTTACCCTTCCCTCGTGGTGCTACACCCCCTGCCACACACCTTTTTTGGTGGCTCACAGGGTATTTATGTAGATGCAGATGTAGAAGACTAACAATATTTCCGATTTCAATTAATTTAATAAGAAATTAGACTAGATATCAATCAATGAATCACTTTCATTTTCAAAATGATAGTACATTTTCGTCCACATACACATTAATTAAATTATTTGCTATTTCCCATTGAAGTTTTAAATGGTCTCTTTCAGTTTTGATTTGTGCACGCACACACAACCCTCACGCCGTTTACTTTCGGGGTAGGCAATATCAAGGATAATCTGACTTCCAAATGCTTCAGGGAGCCACTGCTTTTCATTAATGTTCCCCCTCCATTCCTTTCTCCTCCATCATACATTGGTTCACACATGCCCTTGTCTCCCTTTCTAGATTCCTCATGATTTTCATGACCTAAGTGTCTCTCCCACAACATTCACAAATCTCGGCCTTCCTCTGCATTTCTCTCTCTCTCTCTCTTACACACACTCACTCAAACATTTCACTCTTGTCGCATACGCATATTTCTCCTTCGTGTAAAAAGGTAACTCACTCCCCATCTCTAGGCTCAAAGCAATCAGCGTGCCACACTGACTTCTATTTTTGTTTGTTTCATAAAGGATAAGTTCTTATCATTCCGTGGACTCATTTCAGAACTCACGGACGTAGTTTGTCCTTGAGCGTTTCAATAAACAAAACGGTCTCTCATAAGACGATTGCGTGTGCCATTTCGTAGTGACTGGGATCTGGATGACTACCTTCAGAAAAAGAATTACGTAGCAAAGTTGCAAAACGGTTGAAGGAATGCATTTTAAGGAATCACCTTGCGAGAGCAGAAATATCGCAAGTACGGATCGTGGCACACGTCAGGTGAGTTCCGTGACCACGACCGAGTTGATACTGGGCTAAACATTTTTAAATATACAAGGAACCTAGCTACGGTCGTGAACCAATGTAAAAAAAATACCGGGACCGTAAACTTGAAAGTTTACGGTCCCAGTATTTTTTGTTTACATAAACATTTTTAACTTGCGCGACACCTCTCACGCCTCAGTCAGGCGTCTCAGTGGTTTGCATTGAAAAATTGGGAGACTTTGCCTAAGTTCTTTTTCATCCCCCCTAAATCGATGTGAAGTGGAGGGAAATTCTTTTCAACTAACGTCCGTGCTGATACGTGCTAGAGCCGGTCTTGAGCCAAACAGACAATCGATTTAATTTCCTTTGTGTTTAAGTTCATAATTTTCGATACAATGATGCTTTACGGGTTGCCAACATCTTGGTAACGAGCTTCCGCTCCAATTAAATTTCGGCTCCGATGCTCCAATTCTATCTCTATGCCCGTTAAACGAATGCGTATTTATTAACCTTCAGATAGATTCTCGTAATTACGTGGTATTTTATTTTGACGCTAAATTAACATCCTAAACTAAATTTTAATGGTTCATAAATGTTCGTCACGTGATATTAGAAATATTTATTGAATATTTGAACTTGGGAAAACACAATTTGGACAGTTATTTGGTGTAACTTGACTGCCATTTTGATAGCTTATCGGCCAAAAGGATACTGGTGATTTTCATATTGATGGTAATCAGTTAAATCAACGATTACAATTTTTAAAAACTTTAGTTTTATTTGTGTCTATAAGATCATTTTTTGTGATAGTAGATAGTTATTGCACTCGCTTATGGCTGACCTCAAAACCAATAGTAACTCGCAGTACCCTTGTGCAAATGTTCAGATTTTTATGTTACTTCCTTTCATTAGATTGTCATAAAATGATATACGTCAGGGAAAATATGCAAGTTCGCTCGTGATTATGGTACTCAGTCTTATTGGCCTTTCTCAGCTATGGTCTCGTGCATAGGCCTTATATAAGTATACGTTTCGTGCCCCTCAAGGTTTTCCGAAACCTTGAAAGGACAATACGTAAGTGAGACGACGACGAACCTGCCGTCCGCACGACCCTGGTCTGGCCAGAGGCAGAGTTTGGTCTCGATGAAGATGGCCGAGGGGGCGTGGACTCCCGGGGAACCGCGAGAGCGCTCCGAAATCATCGTTGCTATGTGACGAAAGTCCTTGCATAACGCCACCGAACGTCCTCCGCAGCCGATGCCACCAACCTCACGTTGGAGTCAGTTCGACCTTCCCAGCCAACGCATCCATCCACGCCCGCCCTGCTTCCTTCCCTCCTTCACCTTGCTCCCTTTACAGCCTCCCACCGTTCGCTCCCTCTTTCTCTATTACCCCCACTATCGCCCGCAAATCCAGCCTCGACGTCACGGCCACCGATTGGAGACTCCACCGTCGCCCAAGACTGGGGGACACCGTGATGCATCGAGTGGATGTCAATGTCAACTCTGAAGTCGACATGGCGAAATTGGGATTGAGTGTCGGTCGACATACCCTGATCAACGCCTAATGATTGTAGACGATGACATTGATGACGATATTATATTTATTAAACAAATGAATGCTTGAATTTGGCTTTCCTGAAAATATTCGTTAATAGTTTAATTTCATTTAGCTCAATATGAAATTCCCACACAGACTGCTGACCAAATTATACTCCTGCCGTAGTATCCCAAAAACCATATTTCCGAAAATCGTTCTAAAAAAATGTGTCATAGAAGCAGAAGTCATCGCTATTACTTGAATTAATATTACTTCAGTAAAATTATATACTGTAACATTACTTCTGGCATTATCCGACCGTGTTAGGGTAATGTCCCGGTAAAAATTAGTCTGGTGTGTATTCACTCCCTGCCACACACCATAGTGGTGGGTTGCAGGGCATATAAATAAACAAACAATCTGAAGGGAAATCCACTTGTTCCGAATAGGTCCCCCTCCTAGACATCTCTCAGACGCTATCGTTGTTCAACACTCATTCCAATATCGATGCTGATGACGGCCTTGACATGGATGTCTACTATGCATCAATATCAACATCCAAAATAGAAGAAGGAAGACATTGTCAACGTTTACGACATTGATGGGTAAATAAATTATCAGCGACATCGTCGACAGTGAAGTGTCAAATAGGAGTCGACATCAACTGACGTCGCATCGCGCAATCAAAAATCCGATGTCGCAGAGCTAGACGGACTGCGGACCAAACTCCAAGGGAAGGTTATCTCCGCCGAGGCACACTCACCAAGCAGAAAGGCAAAACCATCTCAAAGTAATAACTCGGCAGCAGTAAACACTGCGAGCGAGGGCTCGAGAGTAATTTTCCGCGCTCCAAGACGGACCGCTTGTGACCACATCGACGCCGCTTAATGGCGTATCCAAGCCCTTCCCTCCAACTATCCAACCCCTCCCACGCCATTGCCTCCATTTTTTATATCTATTTTCAATCCTCCGAAGGTCGAATGAGTTTCTCCAATGGCGACAGTGAGCCGCAACATCTTTCCTTTCACCATTCTTTTCTGTTTCTTATTTTTTCTGCGAGAGTCGGGTGGTCCGACGAGCATGTCTGGAAGGGAGGGGAGTTAGTTCCTTTCGCCGAGGGCTTCGGGCGAGGGAGCCGCCGATCGGAGCAGAAATGTGCCCGCCACCCACACCGCCCACGAGCACGGTGATCACAGGGGCGCTTCGTGAGGCAAAAGACTGACGCCCGGCCAGATGAACAAACGGCCGCGAATATCGGTCGACTCTTCAACAAATGGTGGTGGCGAAAGTGAAAATAGTACTCCAAAATGAAATTACGACGTTGGTACCACTCACCCTAAAGTTCACGCTTTTCTCATGGCTAATCATAGCACTTAAAATCAGTGATACGTACATAGTTCGACGCTAAATACACAATTTGATTCACGAATAATTCTCTGCTTGAACTACGATACAAGTATAAATCTAAAATCTCTCATTCCAAAACAGCAATCGGGGCATCATAATCGGAGGGGATTTCAATCTCCCATATACTGATTAGAGTACATATAGTTTGGAAACAGGGAGCGTATAATGGATGGTTTCAGGCGAATATTTATGGAATCGATTCATATTGGAAATTTAAAAAAATAGTAACTTTGTGATGCCACAGAAAATTGATTTCGATACGATTCGACGTTCAGCGACATCTTCGGGTGGTGATGATCCACTATTTTTTTATTTCCAGGAAGCGTAGACTCCCGCGCAAGTCCCTATTACATCCTTTTACGTTGAACTCTATTCGTCAAAATGTCTATTCACTAACAAGGGGTGATAACATTCTTGATTTGTTTTAGAAACGAAAGCACTCGAATAGATCCCAAAACTAGAAATTATTCTGGGAATCAGTGATCACAGAACAGTAAATGCTAAGTTGTCCCTAATCGGATTCAGAAATAAGAAGATCAAAGGATTTACTTAAAAAAACGAGGACTACAATGGCTCAAAGTGCGTGTAACAGAGTTCACTTGTTAAGCTTAAGAAACATAGCGAACACCAAAACACTGAGGATGTGTGGAATCACTTCCTTGACATCTTGTGTTTAGCAGTCTAAAGGTTTTTTCAAAGTGAATTCATGAAATATAACACGGAAACTAAATGGTACAAAGCGGATGTTAGAAAATCATTAAGGCGTCAAAGGCAATTATATCACTTCAAGATGAAAACATTTAAGGAAATGTATTTTTAGCGACAAAAGGAATGAGGTCACTTATGACTGTAAGATATCTAGGACGAATGCGAAGAAGGAATTTCGGAAAGCCCGAATTCAAAAGGAAAAGATTATCTGGGAATTTACACCAGAAACCAAAAGCATTTTTATCCTTTGTTTGAAAGATTCAGGGAAATAAGTCTACAGTTAATTCCCTCAAAACTGATAAAGCGAAATAGTACATATAACAGCAGTTTCGAAAACGCCAACTTATTAAATTCCTTCTTTTAAAGCGTTTCATCAATGTCTCACGGAATTTCTCCGATAGCTAGCAAAATACTTTTCGCAAACCGATGGCCGAAATAGAAATGCCATGTACTAAAATAGCACCTTTGCTGAAACACAATAACTCCAACTAATCCTCCGGGAATGATGAAATATCAATTTACATACTCAAGAAACTTTCGCCGGAGATTGTGCCGTATTTGAAGTCTCTAATATGTAGAACACAAGATTTCTAATGACTCTATAACGGTTAAAGTAACACTTATACACTAAAATTTAAAACAAAACGAGAGAAGGAGGAACCAAGCAATTACATGCCTATCATGCAAGGTCGCCTCACCCCCATATTGCAACGTTATAGAGGATATAATTGTCAATTCAATAATGAGACACCTTGATAAGCTTGAGTTATTGCTGAAAAAAACATAATGGTTTCCGAAATGGTTAGTCTTGCGCGACAAATCCTGTGCTTTTGTTGATGATATCCTTAGTTTGGGAGAGAACAATGTTCCGGTAGACGGGGTTTTCAAGATCTTTACTTATAAGATCTTGTAAAAAAATTACAGCAAAGTACTTCATAGTACAATACTCATAAAGCTATAGGCCCATGGCAGAGACAGAAATGTCCTCGGCTGGATTAAGAAAGGAACTTTTGAAAGGTCGGGTGGATCGAGGAGTCATAGATGGTGTTAGCTCTAATGAAGTAGAAGTCACTTAAGGTATTCCCCAGGGAAGTGTTATCGGGGCTATTTTTCTCCTTCTTTACGGGAATGGCATTACCTTCGTGGTCACAAAGGTGCTTAGTGATCAAATTTTGGAAACGAGCAGCTCCATCCCGAAAGCCTTCTGCATCAGGAACACAGAAATAGAAGTGTGCATTCAATTAAATACTTAGGCGTTACCCTCACTCACGACATCTTCTGGGTGAAATATATGCGGAGGATATAAGTCTCCGAGTTTGAAATTGTAACTTAGCATAAGAATAATAATGCATTTTATCAAAATCTAGTTTCACCGACCCTTTCAAAACTCATAATGATCTCCTAAACACTCTCATTTGCTCTTTTCTCCATAATTTTGTTGATGATCGCAATCACCATCTTTCCTGAGAGTGAAATCTAGCTTAAAGTCCTCTAGTCTTCACATGATGCTCTTTTTCCCCCTTGTTTTCCCAATTCCCTTTTATGGAACGGCGTCAATAATGATATATGAAAGTCTTCCGGTGAGATTCCTCCTGTATAAATGCTGGGAATGAGTTCATAAAAACTCTCCCTTCTCGTTGCTTTAAATTCTTGAGCATTTCTTGAGGGATGCTATCTATTTCCACGGCCTTCTTCGATTCAATTTCCTTTAATACTTTGCTAACTTGTAGTCAAGTATTCCTGTCCCAAGGTTTATCCTTTTGGACAACACATCACTTCCATGTATACATATCTACCCTTTGAATCTCCTTTACTGGTCTTCCCTTTTACTTTACTTATTATATCCTGACAGTGCATTCACCTCTTTGGGTTGCGGACCCATTTCACAGAATGTCTGTTAACTTTCCATATCCTTCCACAGCTCTTTCATTTCGTAACGCCTTACAATCCTCCACGCTAATATCCCGTGGTACAAATACGAAAAAAGTACAAATTGTATTCTGCACAATTAGCAACTTTTGAAATATCCCCGAAACGTTTCTGCTTTTCACCATTCATCTTTAATTTCTTTAAACGTACGATTAAAAGAAAAAGAGAATCAATATTATGAGATTCCAATATATTTATTAATTTCATCGAAGTATTCGAGTTTCACCCCAAGAGGGCAAGATTAACGTCCAATGATTTCCTTTGCTTTACGCACACGCTTATGGTTGGCCTGCCGCGATACCGCACCCGTCGCGTCGGCGCGGTAGGCCACTGGGAAGGGTGACACGGTGGCAGTGTCCGGAGGAGAGCAACCAGCAGGGGATGGATTGCCCTTCTGGGTCGCGACCTTCCCTCAGACGGAAGCGGCCCGTCGTCTGAGATCGGGCCGTCCTTCGGAATGGACAACACGCCGGCTCTTGTGGATAACTAGGCTAATTCTCTCTCGGGGGAAAACAAACCCAAGGTTTGCTTGGTGACGTCATATGCCGCTAGACAGGACAAAGTAATGGCGATTGTGCTTTATTGAAAGGGGCATGATGACTGTTGCTTATATCACCCATATCCAATCACGAAATAACACTGATTAAAAACACTAAATAATCACGCAAAGTGAAATACGTAGTTTAATTTTTGATGGAATTCGGAATAAGTATTAAATCCATGTAGATGTACTCGTACATGCATAAGAACCTGTGGATATAGGTTTGCACGGATGTGTTGATTTTGCATGCGATTTTGCTCCCTTCTACTGGTGGTGACCTAAACCCCCCGCCACACGCCCCTGCGGCGGCTTGCGGGGTATTATGTAGATGTAGATAATGAGGAAAAAAGATTCATTCTTTGTGAACTATGCTCACCCAAAGCCACAATGTCGAGGAGGATAATTTAAGCAACCAAATAAATAACTATCCCTTCGGCCTCCTTGAAAATGATTCCTTTCTTGCGTGGGCAGGATGACAGAGGTAATCCTAAAGCTTACTACTTATATCCACCGATATTAGCAAATAAGTGTTCCGTGTAGAGGTATCTACCGGACCATGTAATAAGCATATACATGGGTGAATTCTTCTCGGGTCTTACACGCTGCCGACGTTTCGATTCTCGACTCGTCATCGTCGTCGTCTGACTCAGAAGCCCTGAAGACGATGTCTGAGTCGAGAATCGAAACGTCGGCAGCTATGGAGACATTAACCCGGTGGAAGACCCGAGAAGAATTCACCCAACTCATACTCCGGGAAAGCACCAGATCTTTCAAGCATATAAATGTTTTTAAAAGATCTTTTGATAAAATTTACTCGTGGGGTTGGCTTTGCCTCCAATTGGTGAAACTTTGGCTCACTCTGACACCTTTATTAGATCTTTCTTCGATTTTTATCTCGGAATGAAGATGATGCCCTCATATAGAATTGCTCTCCTTGAATTCCTTCGAAAGACGCCTGAGAATAGCTTCAAATCTACAGGAAAATCATATTCTCAATACTTTAAAAGGAAATAATCGCTCAATTGCGCTGTAAATTACGAAACACGTACACACATACTCCTCAAGGGTCTCCCTTTCGGGGAGGTCATTTTCCACAAAAGCCTCCTTTGAAGTTATTTATGGAAAACTAATCCCTTTCGCTAATTTCCTACACACTGCCCCATGCTTAAGCACACTCATTCCATCCCCTTTTTTCACATTCAAGTATATTTTGATTCATGTTCCCCTTGTCTTTGAATTTCCGAATGTTTCTCGTCCCTTCGGCCACAATATTTCGTGTGACTCCCTCGGCCCAACCCTCCCTTTCACTCCACAGCCATCATTCACTCTGCCATTTGTCATGCTAGTCTGATGATCCGACCAGCGCAGCCGGTATGCAATATTACACATCTCATAAGGATGAAAAATGCCTTCTTCAAGCCAACGAAGCACGAAAAGTAGCCCAGGGCCGTTGGTGCACGAGTTCTATCGGCTCGTATTGCGGCCCCGGGAAGGCTGCTTCTACCTCACCGTCGCTTCGCGTCGTGATCGAAAACGCCTCACGACGTTTCGCCATTGCGCGCGTACGAAATCTCGTCCGTGGCGAAAAGAAACATGGGCCAAGTAACCCACTTTTACCTTCGCCGCCGCTTCCTACCTCCGCCCCCCCGACTCTCCAGAATGCGCCCCCCCTCTCGTCCCCATCCCCCGGTGCATTCCTCTCGTCTCTTTTGAACCGATCGCTGAGTGCTTTTTCCCCGCGCCGGGGCAGCACCGGACAGCGAGCGGAGAGAGATCTCTCAGCTGACTCTCTCAAGGTTTCCCGTTTCCAAGCAGCCACACACACACAGCTGTTGAGATTCCGTTGGCCGTGGGCGAACTAGCGGAATGGACGACGGCGATATCGTGAACTTTTGAGCGGCACTTTTTCCTTCGACAGGCACATTTTGACCACGACGAATGCTTCGGAAAAATGATAGATGCAATAGGGACTTGATTTACGTAAGCCGCAACTAGGAACGATGTTCAGAAAGTTTATAAAACCTCGTCTTTGACTGAAGCGGGACTTAGAAAACGGTTGTGAACTTTGATACCAACTCGATGGTGGCGCTAGAGGATGGTCCTCTATTAATAGCCCCACTTTTTTCATCAAATAACAAAAAAAATTGCCTCGCAGAAATGTTTCGGGATAAAGCATTAAGCATGGATGAAGTTAGCAAGTGGCAAAATTTGGAACGGTGAATCATTTACCTACTCTGTTTTTGAAATGGACAAGTCACTAATTCGCCATGTGCTAATTTACACTTGGCGACTTGGTTTTCAAGGTTAATATAGAAAATATGTAATGCACAAAATAGAATTTATTAGCATTAGAGTTAATGCTCATTTAACAGAACTAATCCAAATGGACAGAATGTTCCGAGCGAACTGAATAGTTCTTTTTAATATTCCATCCGCTTAATATTTACCAGGAACAATTTTTAATACCCGGAACATTTTCTAACTACAACAGCCAGTTTGTTGAAATTCATTGAAATTTATTATTAATATTTGTACGTGATTTTATTGATTTCAAGCAATGCAGAAGTGAAAGACAATGGGTTCGACCTCCGATAGACTTTAAATATAACGCCTACGTGTGTTCACGTCAAATAATAGCTTTTTATACATACATTCTTATTCATCAACTCAGGGTACATATGCATTGCTTTTCGAAGTTTCTCGGCATCATTTAGCGTGCTGGAGATCGCTCATGCCGAATAGGCCTTCAATATTCCAGGTTTCGGTGTGTGGCGATACTTCGTGGCATCTACTCGCACAATTCGAGGCCAAAGTGCTAGGAAAAGTAACTCACGACAATTTGTAATCTCCAAATGCAACTAATGAATCCTTGAACGGTCAGCCTAATGGCTGGTGACCTAACACTCCATGCTACACGCCCTCGTAGAGGTTTAGGGTATGAATGGATGTAGATCAAATGGATGAACTTCAAGTGAAACTAGTACTTTTGGTGTGGCACTAATGCCATTAATTTCAGCCACTAGCTTTTCTTCCTGACATTATCGTCCTTGAATGATCACGAAAAGTATTCGCTCTCGCCCAAAGAAATCGTTAAAAGTATTGTTCTTGCACAAATGGTCTTTGATTAAGATTTTTGAAGAATACGTCCATCAGTTTTAATTCGAATCGCGCATTACTCTTGTCTCTCGGGGGTGAATGGATATAAAGGAATGTAGCCGCCCGAATGAAGGTTCCACACAGGGACACCAATTTTCGGCTTTATAATACAAATAAGATATGGGCCAAATGTATATGGAAATGAAAATACATATATGCACGAAGAGTATATTTTATAAGCATTTTTTAAGCTTCATTTGGTTTAGTGTGGCTACAATAAAAATTTAAGGCTGATTTTTGACCCAATTTAGAATGTTTAATCGAATCGAAACTTCTTGCACACACGTATTCGCGACGAAAGTAGATGAGGTGTTCCTCTAAATATGAGTCCAATCCTCTCCTTCGCTCACTGCCCCATCCCCCGGACAACTATTTTGTTAGACGACCCCAGAAATGTAGGTATCCTAGGAAGGGTCAAAATAAGTATTACGATTAAGTTAAAATTTGAGTAGATCACCTTTCCACCCTCACCGCGAATTGTCATACCGAGAGAAAGTCTCAGTTCTTCTTTAAAAAGTGATTTCTTGACATGACTTTCTTCTCATTTTAGGCTGTAGGTTCGAATCCTAGAAAGAAAA
>CM073770.1:102480995-102538156 GCA_037158775.1 Hetaerina titia | reverse complement strand
AGTAACACATAATTATTTATTCCTTGTATTATTTATATAGCACCTGTTTTTTACGTTTTTCGTCACCATCGGGACCTGATGTGAAATCACGTGATCATTGTTTTCCATTGTAAGGTAAACATGTGATTAGGTACAAAAAGCCCATCGGCACGACGACCTCAGTCATTCCTCATCTAATATTTTTTAATCCAACCGTTAATATTTCCTCTCTGAAAGATGTTTTTAGTCTCAGGGTCCCAACTTCACATTCCCGCATCATAACAGCATGCTTTTCTGGGTAAATGCAATTGTACACGTATCTAGTCCTCAAGTGACTTTCGAATCAAATTTATATTCATTATTCGTCTATCACAGTTCACCAAACAAAAGACGAATCAACATAACAACAAGAAATACCCCATCTATCCCATATAATAATACCTACTTAATACCTCGAAACAGCAAAAATAACTTACAGTAAATCTTATCATGTAACAACCGGTAGGTTCTGGAACACTTTGTCTAAGGACTTTAAAAACTGCCTGTCACTCACTTCATTCAGAAACAGGTACACTAAAATGATTCTACGTGACGAAAACACTTCTCTATAAATCTACTCAGATGCAGACATTATTACTTTAAGGTAATCTATCGGTTAAGGTAGATTTTTGGATGGACACAGTTACCAAATAAATATTTTGTGACTCTAAACAAAACACAATCCAGCAACCTACTCTCTGCATCAAGTCCCTCTTCATCTCTGTGCACTTCCTCCCTTCATCCCGTCCAACATCCCTATCTTGTTTTTACCCTTTTCTCGTTTGCCTAACATTCTCCCCTCCATTACAGTCTTCAACATCCCACTGCCGACCAAAACGCTCTTCATCCATTTTTCCAGCTTCCATAGGATTTCTCACAACAAACCCGTCCCTCTTGCCCACCATACCTAGTACTTCCTCATATGTTTTCCTTTTGGTCCTATGCAGACATATATCATCTCAATTCTTCTTTACCTGCACACCATTTCTAACCATTAACTTCACCTTGCATTAAAACATCTGATGCCTTAATTTACTTTATGATGTCAATCTGCATATTCATTTGTATTTATTGTACTGTACTCCAATTTATATTGTACTTTATATCTATTATCATATTGTTTTGTACTGCACCTCACACTGTTATATGTGTATTTATTGTACTTTATTTATATTTCATTTTCTTGCAGGGTTTTCGCAGGTTTTTCACACCTCCTTCTTTGTGGGTGTTTTCTTGAATTGAGTTTTACTAGGGTCTTCATGTCTGAACTCCCTGTAAGGTTTTTCGTGCAAAATTACATATTGTGCAAATTTAATTTTTTATGTATACGACTTTACCATTCTTTTCTTTTTTTATCTCTTTATATTCCCCTTTTATATTGTATTATTATAAATATTATTAATAATATTATTAACAATATTATTGTTGTTATGTACTCGACGAAGGTTTAAATGGAAGAAGAGACCTTATGGTCTCAATTTCGCCCGAATAAAGACGTGTATAAAGAGAATCTATCGCTTCCCATCTAGGAATGTCCATACCAATGACTATTCATATTAAATAAATGTTGCAAGAATGCTGAAGACACTATAGGAACCGTTAATGGGAAAAGGATAAGGAAACCATGGGTAACGGAGGAGATGATTGCAAAGATGGATGAGAGAAGAAGATGGAAAAATGTAAACCCAGAGTTAGGCAAAATGAAGTACAAAGAGTTAAACAATAAATTGAGAAGGGCCACAAATAAAGCAAAAGAAGAATGGTGGAAAACGCAATGCGAGGATATGGAAAGTTTACAGAAGAAGGGTGAAATTGGTGCTCTATACAGCAAGGTTAAGTTATTATCGGGAAGTAAGAAGGCAAGAGCTGTGCTAACAGTTAAAGATAAATGGGGTAAGATAATAGTTGAACCAGGAAAAATCCAAGAGAGATGGAAGGAATATATAGAAACACTGTATGGTAAAGAACTTAGGCCGACAAGGTTAGACATAGAAAAGGAACATGACGTAGAAGAAGATAGCTTAGGTCCAGGCATACTCGACGATGAAATAGAAAGGGCATTAAAGGAGATGAAAGCAAATAAGGCTGTGGGGGTGGACAATATTCCTGTAGAAATGTTGAAATGGTTAGGGAAAGGTGGGAAGAAGGCCATATATGGACTGATTCGTAGTATCTATGAGGAAGGAATCTGGCCGGAAGATTTTGTGAGATCGGTGTTAGTTCCTATTCCTAAAAAGGCAAAGGCTTCGTC
This sequence comes from Hetaerina titia, assembly GCA_037158775.1. NCBI lineage: Eukaryota > Metazoa > Arthropoda > Insecta > Odonata > Calopterygidae > Hetaerina > Hetaerina titia. The sequence continues at coordinate 102,535,887 of CM073770.1, read as the reverse complement.
ATGTGAGGATTACAGAACAATAAGTTTGATATCCCACGCAGCTAAAGTTATTCTCAGGATCATCAACAAAAGGATAGAGAGTAAGGCAAATGATTACTTAGGGGATGATCAGTTTGGGTTCAGGAAAGGAAGAGGTACGCGTGATGCCATTGCAGTAATGAGATCACTAGTCGAGAGGAATATAGAATACAATCAGGACGTTTTTGCCTGTTTTGTAGATTTCGAAAAAGCGTTTGATAGAGTGAATTGGGAAGAATTAATGCGTGCGTTGCAGAAATAGGAATGGATTGGAGGGACAGGAGACTGATCCGCAACCTGTACATGTCTCAGACTGCTCAGGTGCGAGTGGGGAACGGAGAGTCCGGATGGGCAGTGTTAGGAAGAGGTGTAAGGCAGGGTTGCCCATTGTCACCGGTACTGTTCAACGTATATGTAGAGGAAATGATTAAAGAGGCATGGGAAGAACTGGAGGTAGGAATGAAAGTCGGAGGGGAATTCGTAAAATCGGTTAGGTTTGCTGATGACCAAGCATTAGTTGCTCAGTCAGCCAAGGGGTTGCAAGCATTGTTGAGTGAATTGGAGGTTAAGTGCGATAAATATGGGATGAGAATCAATATTAATAAAACTAAGGTTATGCGATTTTCCAGAAAGATAAAGGCTAAGCTAAATATTAAAATAGGCGGGGAAAAAATAGAGCAGGTAGAACAGTTTACATATCTCGGAAGTGTTTTGGACCAACACGGTCAAAGTGGTAGGGACGTAAGGAGAAGAATTGCGCTAGGCAAGGAGGCTTTCTCAAGGAGGAGGGAGTTGATGACGGGGACGTTGAGTAGGGATGTTAAGACAAGACTCGTAAAAACTCTGATATGGAGCGTAGCTATGTACGGCGCGGAAACGTGGTCGCTGAAGCAGGAGGATAGACGTAGATTGGAGGCTTTTGAAATGTGGGTGTGGAGAAGAATGGAAAAGGTGAAATGGACCGAAAGGAAAACAAATGAGGAAGTACTAGAAATGGTGGGGGAGGAGAGGGGTTTGTTGAGAGAAATCCTATGGAGGCAGGAAAAATGGATGAAGGGCGTATTGAGCGGTAGTGGAATGTTGAAAAGGGTAATAGAGGGAAGAATGTTGGGCAAGCGAGGTAAGGGTAGGAACAGGATAGGGATGTTGGACGAGATGAAGGGAGGAAAGAAGTACAAAGAGATGAAGAGGGACCTGATATAGATTAGTTTGCTAGGTGGGGAGTCACAAAATGTTTATTTGATAGTTGTGTCCATCCAAAAACCTACCTTAACCGGTAGATTACCTTAAAAAAAGAATGCTGAAATGAAAGACACGCGTAACATGGGCATGGCGTGTGTTTTTTTCTGGCCTACCAACAGATTACAGGAAATTAATTTGCTTCCCGTGAGATCAAAATAATGATAATGTTTATCAGAGACAAGCTTTATTTGTGTGGTATGATCAGGTAGTTGATTTGCGTAGAAATTAGTTCAAACAAATTCGAAGGACCTGCGGAAAATATCGTATTAGTTTATTCATCGAAGTCAATGATGATGTGTGCAAGCAAAATAAGCGGTAAAAATAATTTTCCTCTGCCGGGAATGAAACCCTGATTTTTCGATTTACGCAGACATTCACCGTGAGCTCACACCACTTCGCTCCGATTGTATAGCTGGCTAAAAACACTCGAAATAGGAGATCGAGGAATCCGGGTTCGAATTCCCGGGTGGGGCAAATGATTTTTGCAGCGTGGCACTCTCCATCCAGCGCCCTTTCCAACGTCTCCTCACGAAGAGCGTCGTTGGTCGAATGGCGGGGGAGTCCACCTGACGTTCGCTTTCATTCTCGCCCGAATGAAATCATTCGTCAGTCAGTCATTCCGACGGTATCCTTGTCAAACCCCTCCACTTAACCCCGCTCCCCTCCCCCCAATACGCGCACCTCTAACATGGCCTCCTTCCGCACCATTTCCCCTCGACTCCCGCCCTTCCCTTCCCCTCCTTCATCGCCAAGGGCATCCTTGTTTTCTCATTCATCATCCTCGCGCCCTCCCCTTCGTACGCTCGATACTCTCCCACCCCCTCTTTTCCCCTCCCTCCTTCCCCCGTCTTCCTATTCCCTTAATCACCTCTCAACCCTTCGCCCCTCCCTCTCCCTTTTCAACACTCTATCCCTTCTCCCGCGCTCCACCCACACCCTCAAGCCTTTCGGCATTTCCCCCAAAGTTCTGCTTTGATCGCCACCCAAACCTTCCCTCATCCCATTGGACAAAAATAACGAAAAACCCCTCTCTCTCTCTCTCTCTTCCCTTACCCTTCCTTCCCCTAACCCATCCCTACCACGTCCTCGAGTGTGAGGATCGTCAACCATAATCATCAATATATCGACGGATCATTTAATCTCTCAAGACGTCAGGGATCGATAGTGTGAAAAAGGGGGTTCATCCCTCGGATCAAAAATGGCACAATTCTTAGTAATTAATGTTCCTCTCTGGGCTTTCCCCGTGGGAATATTTGATTTGTTTGCGTATCGGGGGAGGAGTGGGGCGTCGAAGGGGAGCGATAATAAATTGACAACTTTGACTCTCTCGGGCGTCCGGCGAGGAGGCCCGGGACGATGCAGGGGGTGGAGAGGGAAGGAGTGACGGGCCGCATTGATTCCGGTGGAATTTTTGTTCATTACGGTGGCCCGCCACATTAAAGGCAGAGGGGAGTATGGCACGCCTCCAAACCTCACGAAATGCATTCCTCGGCTGCAAAGCTTTGGAGTAAATTTTCCACTGCGCCTTTCTTTACCTGATGCTTCTCTAGTTTATGCAACCCGACCTAAGAGGTGGCAAAATGGTCCACTTGTTTGTGGAGCGCTTTAGGATTAGGCGTTCAAAATTATATTACGTGGACGTCTAAATTAGAATTGCTATGAGTAAAGAAGCTTTTGAAATGTGGAGTTCTCTAGCAAAGCACAAACGTTGTTAAACGTATAAAAAGTAAAGTATTGTTAGGCATTAAGTATAGGGTACGATCTGATAATATTACTGTGCCTCTGAAGTTTTACACCGCATCTAACTACGAGTAAATTGCTACTGAAATAAATGGTACGTGTCTCTACAGACACGGACATTTTTTTATATTCACCGATTTTCACGGAGGGTGTGTCAATTTCACAATCGCTTTCAAGTTTTGAAGTTCAAAATTTTTCAAACTACATAAAATTGTTTATCAGAGAGATCGTATTTATAATTCATGTTAAGTCAGTACGCTTTCTGACAATAGTTATTGAGCATAACTTCAGGTATACCACTAATTGCCAGAACATACAGGGTGCGGCAATATAACATCCTTTTGTCAAATTTAAAACGCTTTCAGAAAAGGAAGTTATGTTGTCGCACCCTGTATATGGTCCTAACGTCAGTATTACTCGTGACAGGACCAGCGATTTTTTCATTTCAAATACTAAGTCTTCAAAAAGTTCTTGACCAAAAATATAACCTGTTCTCTTCGAAAAAAATACTCGGGCGTTGAGCATGAACGTTTTATTTCAATACGCTTCAATACCGCTGTAATCAACTAATACCGGGGCAAAAAAGTGCATTAAATAAATGAAAAATATGAACATATTAATATTGCTGTTTATAAATATTATTTCAAAATGGAATTATTCCAAAAAGGTAAATTTGAAAGCCTTGCTACAATGATTCATTATTTATAAAACAAATCCTTTTATCTCATTCAAATTATTAAAAAAAATTAAATAAACTTAACTCTCATTGTTAAAATATGTTTCAGAGCAAAAATTATTACATCACATTGAGAAAAATATCAGTTATCTGTCACAGCAAAAGTAAATTTGCATTATAAAGGATTCGTTTTCACAATGCACGGAGATATGTTGCAGCATACAATTAGATTAGCATATCAAAAACTATTACCCTGCAATATTTATTTTTGAGGCTCTTCATTTCGTGCAACGCCCTCCTGTTCAATCGAGTGCGTCGTCCGGATGAGAGTAGAGAGGGCAACGCTAGAGGTCCCATTTTGACCATTACTCGGTATTTATGCTGCCATCTGGAGTCATAACGCCACAATCAATTCAATATTTTCTGTATGGCTAGATGATGATTTTTACTTTCGGTAATAACCATCATTCCTAGATGGAAAAGCTTGTCCACAGGATCTTGTCAAAAGTCTTGCAACTTAAAATGACATTTGTCACGGTTACATGGACTGTCCCAAAAGTAGTATGACTTATTTTGCCCGGATAGGCGGAAGAGTGGGCGGCGGTGGGGATGCTGGGATGAAGGGTGGAGTCCGGTAGTAGTTGAATCCCAGCCTTTGCGAAGTGCGGATCGATCGTTTTCGAAACCTCTATAAGGTGATCTCGTTACGTTCCATCATGAACCCTTTATTGGGACAGCGCTACGCCATCAAATTTTGCGTAAAACTGGGAAAAAGCGGAAAAAGAGACTCATGAAATGCACTAGGCAGCTTAAGGTGGTAACTTAAGGGTAGATTGGGTGGTTTTGATTGGCACAAGTTGATTCGGGAGGGTAGAGATGATGTTGAAGACACCTAACGCTCAGGACGCCCTTCGAGTTCAAAAAGAGACCAAAAACTTGCAACAGTGAAGGCTCTGTGGGACAAGGATGGCAGATTAAATGTTGGCATAGTGTCTGATGAACTAGATATCCCTACAAGTAATGTGTATCGACTTGGGACAGAAAGAAAAGGCATGAGAAAGGTGCGTGAGAAGTTGGTACCGCGAGTGCTCTCTAAGTAACGGTGTGAGTAACGCACTACCTGGTCCGAAACAACGTGGAAACCTTACCTCAGCCGAGACACTTTTCCACCAAACTTCTTCCTCTTCCCCGCCTCAAATCCATACTGAAAGGACGTATAGCGTTACCACAGGCCTTGATGAGGGGGCTTAGCAGTATTCCGGGCACCGCCTTCCCGAAGGCGTACGAGGCGTGGAAAACCCGTGGGCGGCGGTGCGTGGACGCACAAGGGTGCTAAGACTTTTGAGTGAATGTATCAATTCTGGCGAAAAAATGTTTTTGAATCGATTCAGTCCTACTAATTTTGGGACAGACCTTGTATGCCTTAGCCACCAATCTGAACATTTAATGCAGAAGTAGGATATTCACCACCTAATTCAATATCTTTCATGCTAAATCGTATTCAAGTAAAAGTAACATTAGAGTAGTCACTAATATACGCACAAATCTGCCATATTTTGGAGTGAAATAAATCATTCGAACTCGATTCTCTTGATTGCCGCTGACCACCTCACAGTAAATCAAGACATTTGGGTTCGAATCCAGGTCTAGGAGAATGATTTCCTTCAATGTGAAATTGCCCGCGTTTTAATTTAGTTCTCTTTGTCTATTCACACTCGTAAAACGAAGATTGCTGAACAATAAATAACCTGAGTGTATTCAATAAACAGATAAAAAACAACTGGGGCGAGTTAATGAAGGCACCAATTAGCTGGTAATTTGTTTTCCGCACGGCATCATAAAAAAATTTTAACTTGCGCTCGGGCTCTTGTTTTCGGTCCATCATTTTTCGTGTTCACCAGTTTCGCAAAACATCTCCTTATGTAACAGTGAAAATCACTCTGGAGAATCATCCTTCCATATTATACAGTCATTTTCTCAATTACTGATATAGTTCGCGTGTCATTAACCTGTAACTGATTGACTTGATTGGAGGTGATTAAATGATTTGGTGTATGGAGGTGAATTAACTTTATAACACCGTAACGTAAAGAAAAACAAATTTTTATTATTTTATACTATATTGTAACCTTGCATTATTTCACTTCTACCTGCTTTATCGTAGCCATCAAATAGAGGTTTTGACGAAGAACACTCTAATTAGTACTGCAATACTTTGATTGGACAACTACAAAGTGGTTAATTTAGGAAATTTCATCGCATAAATTAACCCCTATGATAAACAGATACAAAGGGTGGTTTTTAAAAATCGTTTTTATGTCTGCAAGCTCTTCATTTGGCATGCAACCTTCGCGCCCTCGGCTCTTCTGCATGCTCCCTTCCACCTTTATCCACTGCAAATAAACCTCTATTTAAAAAAGACGATCATTTTCTATATTTAATCTTAACTTTGCTTATTCAAGCTTTCATTCGGCACTATATTTTTCACACACATGCATATTAATTTGAATATTCCTACTGCATTTTACCATTCCCTCTCTTACATCGATTAATATCTACTTCATCTCTCGCGGACAACCACGACGGCTGCCTATTGGAATAAAGAGAGAAGAGAGCGAGAGGACTTGGACCGCTCACGGTGGCTCGCTGCGGGGGCCGCGGAGGGAGAGAGGGTGTAGTGAGAGCACGCGACAGACTCGCGCTGCTGAGAGTGAAAAATCTCGGCTACTTTGATTAGCCTTTAAGGGCTTAGCCACGTGGAAACGAAGAAATCCACCGATTCACATGAAGAAATAAAAGATTCATCACGAGGGATAAACTTTGGGGATGGGGATGATAGGAAGGGAGGGGGCGGAGGGGTGTGGGAAAGGAACGGGAGGCGGGGGGTGCGGGAAAGGGGGAGGTGGGGTTGGCTGACTGCGGAGGTAGCGGTCGGATGCGAGGTGCCTGGCGGGGAGAGGCCGAGGGGAGGGACACTCGAAAGTTGTCATCGATGGGCTGTGAAGAGAGATGAGCATAAAGGGAGCGATGCGGTTGAAGGCGCGAAGGGGGGCACCAAAGGGGTGGGGATGGGGGTAGCAGCATCGACAGGTCGGGAGGATTCTAGAAAAGCGGGGGTGAGTGCATATCTATCCGACGACGTCAAAATATCGTTGCCTCTGAGGCACCGTTTTATCCCGTCCGATCAAGAGCGTAGTGAGGCATTCATTACTAAAGGGTGAGTCAGATTGGGTTCCCTAATTTAAAAAAAATCACTGAAGAGCGCGAAGGTAAATTAGCGGAGTGGGAGTAATGGCGTTAGCTGTGGCTGACGACGACATTTTTAGAGGTTACCATGCAGTGGTCTGATAAGCATCGAGGCTTTGTCATAGAAGATTTAAGAACAAGGACTGTGTTGGCGACTCAGAGGGCGCTGTGATCTAGCGATGAAGCGCATTTTCACCTCTCCGGCTCAGTAAATAAGCGAAGATGTCCTTACTGAGTGACTGACCACTCTCGCGAACTTTATCCATGACCTCTTCATAAATCCAAAGTGAAACTTTGGTGCGCTGTGTTCTCCATAGACCTTATTGGGCCTTATGTGTTTGAATCTCGAGGTTCAACTGTTACTGTGAACTATTTGCACTATTGTGAGATTCTGGAGAACTTTTTACTCTCCAAAATGGAAGCATATGACTAGGAATATGGCACAGAAGCCTTTCGGTTTCAACAGGATGGTGCCACGGCACATGCCGTTCCTCGTCCACGCCAAATCCTGCAAGAATTATTTCCTGGTTACCTGATCTCCTTTCCATGGCCCCTTCGTTCCCGGATTTTAGCCCCTGAGATTTTTTCTTTGGGGATATCTCGAAGCAAGGGTTTACAAAGTTCGACCAAGGACCTTGGAAGCTCTTGAGGATTCGATTACATCTGTCATCGCTGGAATAACGCAAAATATGCCGAGAAGAGTTTTAGAAAACGTTTTTGAACGATTCAACTCGTCATCTGGATGAGATAATTTTTATAACCCAATGAAAATAAAATGGCGTTGAATGTAGTTTTCAGAAATAGAAACCTTTTTAATTACCTTGGCTGTTTTTTCACAATTCACCTTTCAAATCATGGAGTCCACTCTGACTCACCCTGTATTAGGACTCTACTGGTCAAGGTGGACTTTTGATAGGCCCATGGACTAGTAAGCACTGACATTGACCCAACGCGGAACTTAATGAATACTCTAAAACCTATATTATATTCAAACATTCTGCTCCAGGCAAATTTTACTCACGTTCCTTCTCTGCAGAAAGTCTTTTCTTTTCCTCCTCCTAGCAGACCTGATATTTTCCCCTCTTTCAAAGAGCTCACCTTCCTTTTGCCAGTCAATGTGATCTGCATCCAATTTTGCTATGTTCTATTCCTCCCATAACATTCTATCTTTCCCTACCATTCGTAGAACTTCCGCGTACGCTTTTCTTTCCGGACATTCAACTTTTTCCAATCTAGTCCACACCCAGATTACGAAAGCTTCGACTGTATACCTATTCATTTGCCTCAGCGACAAAGCTTCTTAAGCGTACAATACTACGTTCTATACAAATGATTTCAAGTATATTCTTCGCCTCTTAAGACCCATTTCTTCAACTCTCACCCTATTTGTCTTTTTAAGTGTCTATGCATAAAGTTTGGAATATGCGTAATAATCCTGGGAGCTACTTTTTGATATTCATCGTTTATTTTCGAAAGGAAAATATCTTTGCATATTGGCATCAAACTCACGTTTAGGCACGTGTTTTGTTCGAACCATTATTGTCATCGGTTATTATTCGTCTCCTTTTGAAGTTGAGATCCAGAAAATAAGAATTTCTCTTCCTATTCAAGTGTCTAGGATATTTCGCTATTTTTTTCTGAAGGGAAATGAAAGGGCCGCCTGGAGTCCAATATAGGTTACTGTCTTTATAACTGCATGTTACAGCACGCTCTAGGTTTCCGCACGTGAGAATCAATAATGTTCAAAAAGATCGGGCGGACTTTTTTCCTAAGTGGTCAGCTGAATCGAATGCTACTGGCGTTTATATTTGATATGATTAATTAGAGGAATATTTTATCGCCAGATTTGGGCATTCTAGGTAACAGTACTATTATCATTTAAACGTGAATAATTACTGACACAATGGAAGTGATTTACTTTCACCATGCCATTCCATTTTAGAAACATAATATTTTCGTCCATATTCACCAGTCAATCAACTCCATCCCATCAATTGCGCTGGTGTATGAATTAGAATTCGCAAATTGCAATGCCTCTGTTGATATTGGTAGCATCATGTGGGAACTTTGAAAATACCAAACAGATAGATGGTACAATGATCATCTATCCGTCTTCTTTGAAAGATTACACACATCAAATTACACACGCAATTGCCGCACGTGGAATTTTTGTGAACAATCAGCCTAATTTTAGGTCACATACTTCAAAAATTGTGTTATGCGGAGCTTTTCTTTACGAGCGTCAAAACATTTATTCTTAATATTACCACATATTAATATTGAACAACTTGATAATTGCACTTTAAAGTATACGTGCCAGAGCTCCAATACAAAATCAAATGCAATTATCAAATTGCATACTTCTGACGAATGATAAAATGGGAAACAAAAGTGCACGCTGACAATCGCCACACTCGAACGGAATAAATCAACTATTTACTTCGTCAAACAGTAATAAAATCGAATCCAGAAACTGAACGTATAATAAACGCAAAGCCAATGCGTCACTAACATAAAAATGTTAAAGATGGTAAAATCTATAACTTTTACACGATGGTGAAAGTTTGTCTTGTTGATATGTAACAAAACATTGTTTGTTTACTTTTAATATGTGTGGGGATTACATTATATTTAGGCGATACAAACGGGTATATCAACACACCTCCCAGACACACTTATTTTTAGAAAGCTGTAAATCTATCCCAACGTTTTTTCACGAGTTACAACCGGCGACAAAAACCTTTGTATGACACGACTTCATTTCCACATTCACATAATACACTTCAATTTACTTTTCTTCATTAATTCTTTAAATTTATACCTTCCGATGCAAAAAAAATGCATCTATTAATAAAAAACTCGCCATCATTAGCGATGCCTCGCGGCAGGGCGGCAGTGTCAGAGGATCGTTAATGCAATTGCATGTCTCAAGAGGGCGAGTGGGGCAGGTCGGAGGCGAGCGAGGTGGGAGTGGCCGGGAAGTCAAGTAGGGAAGCCGTGGGACGCGCGTGGGGGGCTGAGGTGAGGGAATTGCGAGGTAGAGTCGGGGCATGGGGGTGGAGTTGGCGGTGGGATCTGGGAGTGGGCAGGCTTAATTCGAAGGAGACATTCACTTAAATTTCAATGGGATCTGAAAAGTACTCAATCTCTCTCCATTAGATGCGTCTCGGAAGCGACGAGTTTCACTTGCCATTGTAATAGCAAGCATTGTGATCTCCTTCACTGATCTTTGAACTTCTTGAACGAAAACAGCGTGTTCCACGAATTGACATAAGACCGGAATCAATACATTTACCCATGGGGTCTTTCGGCAAAGAGTAACAGAGAGGAGGCCAGACCCTAAAGGGTTTTCACATCTTCAAATTTAAAATGAAATTTCCTTGTTAACATAGAACCCCTAATTGTATAAAACTATGTTTAAAAATAGAAATGTATATAATTTAACTATAAACACAATAATCAACTCGAAGGTCCGTTTAGTAGGTCATGGCAGAGTTCACTCCGTACTAAGCCCGACGGCGTGTGAATATTCACACATCAGGGTAGGGGGCCCCATTTATTTTCTTGTGCCCAGGTGCTATGGTTTCCCAGGAAGATGTGGTACCCGAAAAATCACATAGCTTGGGTAGAGCTGCAAGTGCCCAGAGTGCCTTGCCCTGGAATCGAGCCGGGGACCCAACGGTCAGTAGTCCAACGCTCTACCTCCCGGAATACCGCGACCCAATATACAGGGTTCGTCCGGAAAATAAGTGTACTGAGCTCAGGGAAAAAATTTATTACACTTTTATATATCTTAAGCTAATATTCCTCAAAATAGGACCCTTATGAGTCGATACACTTGTTCCAGCGGCGTTCCCATTCCTGGAACGCTCCCGCAAAGGCATCATCGGGAACCTCTCGAAGACACGTCGTCACGGCCTCTTTGACGGCGTCCAAAGTCCCGTATCGCGTTCCTTTCAAACTCCTCTTTATCTTCGGGAACAGAAAGAAGTCCGGTGGTGCCAAGTCCGGGCTGTAGGGCGGGTGCGGCAGCGTTGCCACGCCGTGCTTGGCCAAGAAGTCCGACACGACAAGCGCGGTGTGAGACGGCGCATTGACGTGATGCAGCCGCCAGATATTTTTGATCGATGACCGGACGCGGGCGACTCGTTTTCGAAGCCTGTCGAGCACTTGGACGTAAAATGCAGCATTTACAGTTTGTCGTTCAGGTACAAATTCGTAGTGGACGACTCCCCTTTTGTCAAAAAAGACAATGAACATCGCCTTGATCCGAGATTTGCTCATGCGAGCTTTCTATTGACGGGGTGATGATGGGGTGTGCCACTCCGCACTTTGTCTCTTCGACTCCGGGTCGTACTCAAAGACCCACGTCTCGTCACCCGAAACAACGTTCTCTAAAAAATGTGGATCAATTTCGGCACCAACTTTGCACAAATTTTTCGCATCTGTAATTGGTCCCTAATAATCTCGTGCACTATTGTTTTTGGCACATTACACTGCTCTGCTATCATCCGGACACTAAGACGACGATCAGAGTTCAGTACATCGCGAGTTTTTCGCACATTTTCGTCGGTGAATGTCGTTGATGGGCGTCCAGGCCGTGGTTCGTCGTCGAACTCTTCTCTGCCCTCCACGAACATCTTGTGCCACCGAAAGATCATGTTTCTGGACATGGCTGACTCCCCGTAAGGCTGGTTAATCATACCGACAGTTTTGGTGGACGATTTCCCAAGCTTTACCGCAAATTTGATGGAATAACGCTGCTCCAAAAACTTCGGCGTCGCGTTCCGTGACGTGGGTCGAGTGTGGAGGTTCGCGTCAACAGAGCTCCTCACTACACCACAGCTCAGAGCCGACTGCCTTTTTCAGCGTCGCTTGCCAACATACTCCCCTCCAATTGCAGCCCGTCAGAGCGGTGCTGGGCGCGACTGTAGCGGCGGGAAAAAATCAGTACACTTATTTTTCGGACGAACCCTGTATATATGTATACAAAATTAAATTGTTTTTTTTTCATTCACATAGAAATAGATATAAGGAAAGGGAATAGGAACACATATGAATTTTATAAATAAATATATACTATTTCTATAACGTTTGTCTGCTGTTGCTTTCATTTCTAATACATTATTCTATCAATTCCTTTTTGTTAAAACACTCTTTGCTAATTTTGTTAACACATTTTTGTGGGTATTACTACTCTTTTTTACTGAATATATAGATTATGGGTAGTATAGCTGTGGTACTTCTACGCTGAGTATTTTTTATAATCTGTCGATTCAATACTCCCCGCTATATTTAGATCTCAATGCATTAAGTCCTAAAATATCTACATTTTCTCTCTCCAACTCTCCCTTAATTAATTTCAGCATTCTATACATCACCTTTGTATTCCAATTCTCCGTAACTACGGAAATGGTAAATATACCTTTTCTTCCCCTATTGTCGCCAGTTCCGTTTTGTAAATATTTTGACGGGTCTCGACCGCGAAATCCTTGTCTTTCAGGCACCAGGTACACTGTGTCCATCACAGTATATTGTAATAAATAATTGAGGAGGTTTCTCGTTGCCTTCCTTAATACCTTTGTAACATGACACCATCACTTAATTTGTAGCCCCATTATCACTTCATCGGACCTTACTCACAGAGGAACAGTCACTGCGCGGACTACCTTTCGTCTGGCTCCTACTCCTCGACCTAACTGATACATCGGCGACCCAACCAGAAGTGTGTGGAATTTGGTGAGGGGCTTACTGTAGCGTCTAATTTCAGGTTGTGCTTTTCGTTAGGAGAGGCAAGTGAATGGATTTTTGAACAATTTTTAGGCTCTTTCCATCCGAAACCTGCCCTACCCGGTGAAATAACGAAAATAATCATGGAAAAGTGATTTCTACAGCAACACTTTTAATCTCCATACTATTTATTGATGGCCCCAACGCAATGTTAGTCTACAGTGCCAGGTTTTATGAGATTGATTCACGTAGTTCATTTACAATTGGAACCTATTGCGTGCTATTGGCGGATTCCTATAATCTTTTCTACCCAGTTTGTCTTGTTGTATTCGTAATATTTCTTTTAAACATGTCTTTAGATCAATGCGCAAGAAGAAATAAAAATTGACAACTTTTACACGACTCTGTAAAGATGTTTCGAATTAGAATACCCACATATCTAACAACGCCTAGGAACAAGGTAAAAAAAACATCTTCTTCGCAGAAAATTCACGACGACCATATTGGTTGAAATAAAGACTAGTCCTCCATTTAAGTTTAGACTCCCCTTCAATTTAAACGGCCGTTCAATGTAATCGCCACGAGGTATTCCACGTCAGTATTTTCTCTTGAATAAACATTTAAAAGAGTGGTGTGGGCAAAGTATTTACTTCTGGAGCAGCCTTTCGGGGCCTTGGTTGACCTCAGTGATGCGCGGACGTGGCTTTCGGGTCATGCCTGCCTCGTTGCGCATCTTTCTGGAAGGACACCGAGTTCTCGATGTACGAAGGAGCCTCCTTCGGATGCATCGCCATTTTGATCACGTTTTGAAATGTGCATCGACTGGCAGAGCATGCTTATTCCCCCGAGCGAAACTATTGCCGCGAATGCGAAGTGCAATGGTGATGCGACCTTAAGTTCGCATCGGCACTCCCTCCCCGGACGCAATAAATGAATACCAAGTGTGGGCGAGCATGGACGGGAGGAGCACTCTCGCGCTCGGGCATCGAGTTGAGCCCTTGGGCGGACGGTTGCTGCCGTCGGGGACCCTTCCACGTCTAATGCATCCATTCATGCGATTGGGAACACGTGCCATTAAGGCACACAGGCACAGAGCCACATGCCCATTCCGCAGCCATTTTCTTCTCTGCAAGCAGTTACATTTAGGTTTATAAGGTGATCCGATGCAATAATCAATCATTCAATCTCAATATTTTCTTCCTGCCGCCCTCCAGCCGTAGTTATTTATTCATAATCGATCTATCTTTCATAGGCAATATTATTACTTTAATTTTTAAAGAAGCTTTCACTTTTTAATACTTCCAGCATGCACTCCATGGATCAAGAAAAATTTCACCAGTGAAGAACAGACATAAGAGGAATAGGATCCTTTGAAATCAGGAGCTGAAGGTGGATGCTAAGACCATTATAAGAAAGGAAACAAAATCCAAAGTTGAACTTTTAAGTGTATGAAATTACAAAGTCGCTAATTTCATTTCATTTCGATATGCTATGTAAATTCCATAAAGTGACGCCGGACACAACAAAAATAATTGAAAACGATGTAGTTATTCGAAAATAAATCCTTATTAAGTGAGAAATTTCAAGAGTTTTCATCTCTGTTATTATGGAACAGTCCCACAACATCACACCTAAATCTGATTTTTATGTGTAAAGAAAGAAAAAGTTTTCCTAACTCTTTTCCTTTCCCATTATTCTTTGTACAAGCTCTTGGTTCACCAAGTTATCTTTCGTTTGATATTCATCGTCTATCGCCAGCAACAAGCTGTGAAAACCTTTCCTCTGTTGTACATACACTCTCAAAATGCAATATCTTGGCTCTAGGGTCTATTAAGGCGGGAACACTGTTTATTTAATGATGAAAAATCAAATACGCGTGTAGGTACTGTTAACTGGGCGTCAAATTTCTCGTATTAAAACAGAATCAAATTACATTGTGAAAACAGCTCATAAAACTGAATAAGGACTGGAATTTGAACCCTCAACAGATTGATCAGCGAAAGTATTGCTCTTCAGGTAAATCGTAAATTGAAATTTTATATACAAGTATGACACCGGAGAAGACCTCTTAAGCAAATGAGATATAACAGTGGATACATGATTTATATTTTCCAGGAGAAAACAGCTACTGGATTACTGAGACCGGCCTACACGGAAACTGCGTAGGGTCTCACCAGCCAAATCCTCACCATCCATCGGAAAAGGATGTTCCTTAGCTGGGGTGGGGCGCTCTAGTGCAAGTTATCCTTACCTTGTGAGTAAAATGCGATATACTTCATAGATGTCCAAAACATTAAGAAGTGGAATACACCTCTAATATTTTTCTGTTTTAATTCTTCTGGAATCTCATTTTTCTGTAAGAGATACATATGGCAACAACATGTCCTATATTGTAGTCGTTCATCATAATGGTCGTCGATCTGCTGGGAATTTGTCTCTGCCTATTTTATTATTATTTTATCTGTGCATCCGTTTGCTGGTACTATCTTCTTGACAAATGTGACATAGAATCATAAAAACAGTAACCAACCCGAAGGTTGGTTTGGTAGGTGATGATAGAGTTCACCCAGTAATAAACCCCATCAGGGTAGGGGTGCCGGTTCCTTTTTCTGTGCTGGTTATGGTTTCCCAGGAAGATCTGGTACCAGAAAAATCACATAGATTGGGTGGATCTACAGGTGCCCAGAGAAGCTTGCCCGGGAATCGAACTCGAGCCCTCCGGTCAGTAGTCCAACTCTCTACACCCTGGACTGCCGCGACCCGCCGGAGTATAACATATGTAGTATGAAATTAATGAATTTTATACATTTTTTATCCTTAAATTTGCCCCAACACTTTCATACCTTTCGCCTTTAGGTGGTTGCTAATTCTTGTCTTATACTCGTATTTTCTGGCGTTTGCTTTCTTCATCTTATCTATTGCCATATTACTATTTTAGGTATTCGTCAAATTCAGTTCACGTGGGTTCATTCATCCATGTTATTTGTTATCCATATTCTACTACTCTGTTTTGTTCAAAGTTTGTGTCCGAGGTTATATTTCTTGTTTATACGAAGTGAGTGGCCTGAAAATATTATTCTAGCGTATTTCATTTTCATTGCCGGTTCAATGAAAACTGTTCAATAAAGAGTGTTCATACATTTTTATTTGAATAATTTAGTGAAGAAACAATTTAGTTTCATTTTTTGGCTTACTGTGCGAAATTTATTTGTGATGCAATTTTAATTAATATGTATCCTACGTCAGCTATAGCTTAACCAAATCCCATAAGAAGAAAATTACGGTACATCGTGACGGGCAATACAATGCATTGAAATGTTACTCTCGCCTGAACACATATCTCGTCAATCGAGGTCTTTACAATGCTACTGAAGGCAAATACAGATCCTGTATTTCTCCATAGCGCAACTCGAAGATGGTTAAACATGTTTAAAGCTTGGGATAATCAATTTCATAGGAAGATGTACGCGGAGCTCTAGTAACTGCTCGTACAGAACCAAGTACGAGTTTTAACACCATTGCTGGCACTGTGAGAAAAGATAGGGGAATAATATTAAGAGCACTGTCAGAAATGGCAAATTTCATTGGTGCCATCCACAATTCTGATGAGCAGTTTTTCTGCACATGCAGAGTGCAGTGTTGGTGCGCGGTGGGTTACGAGATAAGAGCTGCAGGAAGTTCGCGTGCAGGATTTCTCTAACGCTGGTTTTATGTGAAGACGAGTTTTTTCGAAGGATATCACTGCATGAGAACTTTTAGCATTATCAGCAATGATAACCTTCCTTTCGAACCTGCGAGGCGACAGCAATGTGGTGTCTGGATATCTCTGGCAACGCTAACAACAAAAAGTCTCCAAGCCAAAGTTCAGACTTACTTATGCTATGAAATTTATGGTCGTATCATTTTTCGATTTTCAGGGAATTGTTTCACAGTAAATATCACAAGTAGCACATTCTACGTAAATGGAACATACTAAGGAATGAACTGATAACTCTCCAAGGCCATATAAATCACAGTAGGTCACATTTCAGAGCATCAGACTGGATGCTGCCTCAGGATAATGCACACCGCAAATGTTGGTGTTGGATATCTCGCGAACATCAATCCAAAGTGTTTCTCATCCTCCCAATAGTCCCGATTTGGCTTGTTCCTGTTCTCTAATGTGAGGAAACATCTTCGTGGATTGCTTTTTCCTTCATTAGAAGGAGTGAGGACGACTGATAAGGTGGTTTTTCAGTACCTTTCACTAAAGGTTTCCTGCATGTTCTCGAAGATAGGCGGGAATATCGTATAATAGTTTGAGAAGGACGATCGAATTTCTTGTTAATGTAATTTTGGAAAAAATATAAAAATTCTGTGTTGATCCTCCAATTTGTAATTGTGTCTTTAACCATTAGCTAGCATCTGATATGTTTTCCTGTATGGCAAAGTTTTCTCCAAAGAAATAATCAAATTTAGCTGTTTTACTGCTGCACTATAATGATGTGAGATTCTTCGAATATCGACCTCTTCCGGCTCATCAGCGTAGCATATACTTTCCAGTAATTTTTCACTTTGTTCAAGATTTTATTTATGATATTAAAAAGCAGATGACTCAACTAATCCCATTGCCTCGTACCTAGACACTAATTGATTGGCGTTAATTATTTGTAGATTCTGTACTGCTGCTGTTCTATGATACATTTTATATTGTTTTATTAATGTTTAGGGTCATTATACATTAACAATTGTATGAAGTACGTCATACTGAAATTCTACGGTGACTAGTTTTATTTTAAATGAAAAAAAACATCAGTAGATAGACCGGTTATATTACATAAATAATATACATAATCACGACAATTCACTTTCGATGTGGGCGGAGAGACTGTGAGAAAAGTTTTTAGCTGGTAATTAAATTTATATTTGAAAGATTGTTAGCAAGCTTTTGTCATACTAAATACAAGTTAAGCTTTTGAAATAATGCACCTGGTCACACTGCTCCGTGAGTTTTAGACCAAAAACTGCACTGCAGTAATGATGTCCCAGTCTCCATATTCGCCAGACGGTCCCATGTGACTTTCTTCTGTTCTCAAAAATAAGGAGAAACTTTAGAGTTGTCGTTTTACATGCACATATGACATTAAAAACGCATCACTGAGAGAACTAAAAGCAATGCCCAAGATGAAGAGTCCCAGTAGTGTTTCGAGGATTGGAAAAAGCGCTAGCATAAGTGTATCATATAATATCTAACGGGGATTACTTCGAAGGGGATAACATTGGAATAGACGATTAAATAAATATCGTTCCAAATAATTCATATTCTCATTATTTATTCAACACACTTCCTATAAGCATCACTCAATGGTTATGCTATGAAACAATAGTGCACGAATGATGAAAGATGATGATTGAGTCACCAGCGATGGCTCAATGATAAAATACACTGATAGGGTTTTACTGTTGTCAGCACTTATATATTTTTAGACTGTAAATATTGACCCGAAACTTCCCATGGCTTACATACTTTCCGGTATATCCTACCTGCCTGATTGGTTATTTCTCCTCTCGTGCAATCGCACTGGTTTCTGATATGGTATAAGTTGTACCTGAATATGCCAAAATATTCTAAGCAGCCACAATCATTCAGGGCTCTAAGAGTCGTCAATTCATGACCACACCTCGCGAGCACAAAGAACGTGAAGAAGGATTTTATCAATTGGCTTTAAATTTATGATTTCACACATTTACCTTACAGTAATATCATTCATAAGTTCGTAACTGAAAGTGAGTGTTATCACTCCGAGCTGTGAAATTTTCAGATAATTTATTTCTCAGTGAATTTTCGTGCTCAATTACCGTTTGTGCCAGTAGCCAAAACTAAACCGTTGCCAACCTGGTTGTTAGCCTTTACTTTGAAACAAAATTCTAGGATTACGTTAAACGTTAGTGCTTTTTCTTCTAGTGTAGATAAAATCGACACAAAAAAATTGGCTAAACTACAATTGACGGAAAAAATTAATAAACCAACTCATGTTTCTATCTTGTTATCAATGATTTTCATAATTAATTAAGTTTTATAAAAACAGCATGAAATCAGCCGAAAAACAAGCGAATTATTAAGAAACCTAAGCCGGCTGGATTCAATGAACTGCAGGCACACACACACTACTTTATTTTCCTCGTTAATTGACGTTATCTTTAACAAAGAGATATCTTGAGAACGTTCGAAATTAGTTAATCTATTAATTTTTAGTCGGAACCATAACTTATCTCTCCTCATTTCTTTCAGGAGCCAGTTTGGAGATGGAGGATGTTAAATCCTCTTGATGAGCGCTCACACGATGAGCCATAAGCGGGGAAACCGGCAGAAGCGGAACCGGAAGGAAGGCCAGGGGAAAGAGTCTGCTTAGAGTGGGATGGGGTGAGGGGGGAGAGAGAGAGGAGGGAGAAGCTGGGGAGGGGTTTAAAGGGAAGAAAGGAGAGTACAGCCTTGGGAAGGTGCGGTGCTTGGGCAGATCAGCGTCCTGGATATTTGGATTGAGGGGACTAATATTCTTCAATCGACAGGTATGGATTCCGCGGGTCGCCGAGAGGTGAGCGCAGAGCGGCTGTAATAAGAAGAAAATGCCACCGGGTAAAAAGGCGACGATGGCGGGGATCTTAAACATATCCCAGCTTTCCGCTCTCCATTTTTCCCCCGACACTCCAAAAGTTCTTCGGGTTCTCGGGCTTTAGCCACCCCCTGCCCCGTTTCCTCGTCGCCCACCTCCCCGTCCCACCCACTCATCCGGGGGCGGGCTCCCACGGCTCGAGTGTGTAGGTTTATATATTTCCCTTATTCTCGTCCCTTTTTATCCCTTTGCCGTCCTCCTCATTCCCATGAACCCACCTGAGAGGAAACTCGAGTACTTTAAGAATAAAAGTGTGAAGACTCTTTTTTGACGAGGCCTCGCAGACTAGGGAAGGTTGCTCGTAAAAATATATATTGCGCGATTTCCCCAAAAAGCGAGGGAAATGATTTCTGCAGATACATGCAAAGAGCTCCCAAGGTTAAGGTAATAAATTCGTTTCACAAACCTATAAAAGAGGATTCGTCTAAATTTACTTCCATATGATGTTTTAAAATGTGCCATCATTTCTGATATTTGTTAGAAGAAAGTCAACTTTTAATTACATACCACTTCCATTCCATATTAAATATCGCTGAATGACATGAGAAATTGCAAAGGCAATTGCAGAAATGAGAAACATGCAATAATGGCACATACCACCGATTAATAATACTTAGATTCTTAAAAATGTTTCCAATAAGTAGTGATGTAGGCTTAGATACTCAAAGAAAGAAAATCAAGGAAGGACCATCTCAAAAAGATCGGGAAATCCAATAAAAAGAATAAATTTTGAAAAAATTCGCTATTACGGTCTATTTTTTCGTTTTGGTCTTCTTCGGTAATTATTACCTCTTACCCCCTCTAATTTAAGACCTCTGCTCCGAGGATTGAGAAAAGAACTCTGCATGTCCTTCGTTGGTCGCGTCAATATTTTGGTATACTATTTAATCTAGTTTCCATTTTAAACACTAGACGGAAGCTACCGTTTATCAAAAATTTAAAAAAAGGAATGAAATTTTCCGATAAGGCAGGAGAAGAATTAGCGCGAAAAAAGTTCGATAAATTGCATTAATTAGGAGTAATGAACACCCTACCGTACCTCACTATGTTCTCATTTCCAGAAACTAATACGCAATGAATGAAATTTACCGCTTCATTCACCGTCCCTACTTAATAGAAATATTTCCACCATTAAATCAGAGAGACAATATTAAATCGGAGGAAGCTCGTGTAACGGCGATCCATGCCTGCGGAGGACGTAAAGTACATAAATAAAACTTTTGAAAACGCCGTGGCGAGCTACTTTGGTGAAATACAAAAAATAACCAAGGAGAAAAAACCAAAAGAACCAAGAGGGCTATTATGACATTTCAAGAAGAAAATACGGGGGAATTAATCACAGGAAACAAAATAATGCGGCGCAGACATTTTTAAAGTAGCGCCATAGGAGCGGAGCGGAACAAATGAAGTGCGCTGAGGCGAAGGAATGGGTACGTATGGATTTTTTCCGTACTTTTCTTTTGTTTGGAAATGTTTGGGCATATTGCCTTCTCTTTCTCACTCCCACTGTGGCTTCTTAGCTTGTCTGCCGGAGAAAATAGTGACTCCATTTTCCAAAGCTATGAAAGATTTTATTTATTCGTTGGCTCAGGGGCGACTCCTTTCCTCGCGGATGAGGCACGGGGAGGGAGGGAATGAGAGGGGAGGTAGGGATTGAGTGGGAGGGAGGAAGGGTGGGGAAGGAGGGAGGAGAGGGTGGAACGAGATGTCGGAAAAAGGAAAGAAGCAAAGAGCTGCCGTTCTTGGGATTCACGTCCTAGTTTCCGGGGTCATTCCTCAGACGGCTTGCTTCTTTTGCTGGGAGTCGTCCCGCCCCCTTCCCTGTTCCTTCCTTCTCCCCCCGAAAGAGGAGGCAAAGAGGGCGAGCGAGAGGGAGGATGGGAGAGTGAGGCGGGGGCGGTGGGACTGTTTGAGAAAGAGTTAGAGGGAAGCGTAAGACGAGGGGGAGTCAAGACGCGGGACGGACTTAGATACGTACATGCATGCGGATTGCGGGATGCAATGCTTCACAGCACGGGAGAAGAAGAGAGGACCCGACCTACTTCACTCACTTCAGTTTACCCTGCATCATTTCTTACGTCCCCCGGAACAGGTACAGCTAACTGAATTAGAAACTAGATTTTCGGAGGTCCCGGGAAATAAAATGTGTTACCAAGCAGCCAACGTCTTGTCACATTCTTGTTCAACTGGGAGGTAATAACACAGGCCCTCCTTTCCTTGACTGCTTCTCGTTGGGCCGAGAAAAGAATGCGGAGGACACAGCATTGATCAACATGGTATGGTTCGTCGCTACCAACTAAGCTAAATATTTGATATCATTTATATCCCACTATTTCGATTATATTTGCCTCTTTGTGCCAATGTTTTTGCATTAATGAGAATATTATGACATTTGAAAAAGTTTTTCCGAAAATACAATTTATATTGACCTATTTCTTATCCTATATAAAAAAGCTAATGCATAAATTACAATGAATATTACAATTATTACTCAGTGAATTTATATTTCAACTCTAGGAAAGTAGTGTATAATCATTCAAGACCTCGAATATTATATGAAATGTATTTTTCACTGGTGAAATTTACTCCGTTGGGTTAATTACGCATATATATATATATATATATAAATAAATAAATATATATATATATATATATATAATATATGTATAAAAGTTGGTTCAACTAACGTTGAACATCATGCCGCTTACACCACATTAATTCATATTGCTACAGTCTCTAAAATATAGCGTTTCACAATATTTAAAAACTTAACCTACTTAGAAAGGTTTAGTACAGTAGAACCACTGGTTACTACGGCCGTTACCAAAGCTTCGATTATGAAGTGACCACTTTATAATTGAAATCGCGTAATTTGTCTAATTATTTTCACAGAATTTTCCAAGGCTCAAAATGTATAACAACGTTCTCATATTTTATTTTGACATTAACCTAAATGAAAATTGCAGAGCAGGTAGTTATTCAAAGAATAGTATAATATTTGAAAAGTGAAAATTTGTAAACATATGTAATCCATTGAAAAACATATTGGTTTAAAAGGCGTATTTTGAGCTCGTTTCAAAATGAACAGAAAAAGAATCAAATTTAACAGTAACACTTGTTTAATCATGCATACTTCTATCGTTGAGAATCAAGCAATCCTAAAACATTATCAAGAAAATGCATAAGTTTGCATGCACACCTTCAGAGAATACATATCAAGGAAAGTTGGCTGTGTCAATAACTTCACTCCAAAGATAGTTGCGAAGGCGACGGAGAAGGCAGAAAATTCCTGTAGATCTGGGGTATAGAAATGCATAAGGGTGTTCAAACTGAACTGCAAATACCACTTAGAACGGCACATCGGTGATGGACCTTGGTACTATGCTGGGGGTCTCCGGCAACCATAAACTCCTCCCCTCACTGCTTTCTGTGGGTTTCTAGCTTTTTAGCACTAAATAGGTAATTTTGGCATTGTGAATCTTTGGGATAAAACTGAATTGAATCTTTATGAAAAAGTTTCTATTGATTAACAAAGCCTTAACTTCCCCGTTTATAGGCATCGTTAGGTATTTCTAAGACGAATATTTGTTAATCAGTGAGCATCCTACCGGATGCGTTCCGAATGTAATACAATTAAATTTTCCGCAACACTTCTATTAGTTTGAGTGGGATCAAACTGTTTGAAGTAAGCGGGGGGATGATAAGCTATGCCGCAATACCGGTCTTAGTGCTTTCCAAGCTGTGGAAGCGGCAGGACTTGAGTTATTGTTAACCTCTGCGCGCCGACTGTTTGACGGAAAAAATGGAATCGACGATCAAGCAACGTTACGCGATTAAGTTTTGTGCTAAACTAAAAATATCTCTAAGGACACTGACAAAATAATTCGTGAAGCTTACGGGGACTCTGCCCTGTCCTACTCACAAGTTTCAAGGTGATGAAGGCCTTAAAGAAGGGCCGGGAAGAGGTTCACAATGAACAACGCTCTGGGCGGCCGTCAGCCAGCAAAACCGACAACAATGTGGCTCACGCTCGACAATTGTTGGACTCTGACCGTCGATTGAGTAGAAAGATAGTTAACAATAAACTGAACTTGTCGTCTACTGCTGTGTTTTGCATTATTGCTGAAGATTTAGCGATGGGGAAAGAGTGCGCTTAGCCCGTGCCCAAGGTTTTTGCCACAATGCGCTACGAGTCTGCAAATTTCTGGCCAAACTCCAGGTGCCAACGCTGGCCCACCCTCTCTATAGTCCTGACATTACCCCAGCAGACTTCATTTTCTCCATCGGATTAAGGCAGCTCTGAAAGGAACCAGTTTTTCGTCCATAGAAGAGATGCAATCAGTCGCACCTAAGATCTTAGAAGAGATACCCGAAGACGCCTTCCTGGGCGAGTACCGGTCATTACAGAGTCGCTGAAAAAAATGTGTAGAGGCCCTAAGAGAATACTTTGAAGAATTTTAAGTGTTTGTGCAAATCTTTCCTACAAATTACTTTTAAAAATAATGAACTACACGTATTTTCGGAACGCACCCTTTATTAATGTATAAAATGTGAAAAGTAATAAGGGCATGAAAATTAGTATATTTTCACATGAATACAATTTTTGATATTTTTATGATACTCCAACGTAATTTCATCACTGTGAAGGCATCAATCTTTCATGCATGCATTATTGCCCGTGGTCTAGGCGAAGCAGGCACGGGATACTAAGCATGCATAGAAAACGCGATAGTTTGGCACCACAGGCGCCGAGGTGATTTCTCCGATACCCCGTGCGTTCGGGAATGAAAGACGTTTTACGTGGACGGAAAGGAGATGGCGTGAGTGGGATGGACAGACGTGTGTGTGGCGGCGGGGAGGTGGCGTATTGGTCTGCACTACACGGGGGGGGGGGTCGAGGGGTGTGGAGGAAGAAAAAGAGAGGGAAGGGTGATTTCCTCCCCTCCACGCTCTCGGCGCCCTCTCCTGCCGCCCTCCCACGGCTGCTGCTTCCATTTGCAAGATTAAGGCCATAAAACTTGGCCTCTCTCTCGAATGATTTGGTAATGGCGATGGACAAAGGAGGAGTGGGGAGGAGGATTCGGGGGGGGGTGAGGATGAAGGTGGGGGCCCCTCACCAATTATTAAGGGTAGGGCGCTGTTCCGGTAGTGATCCGGGATCCTCCGGGTGCCCTCTCTTAAAAGATTTCGCTTAATCACCGCTCCGCTGCGCCCAGCCAAGAGACGTTTTGCGGGGCGCCTTTAGATGACGGAGGATACCTGGACCATCGGAGAATGTTTCCGCCCTTGTTGAGCTATCTCCCTCAGAAACGGACTCACTTTCCGTCGTTCCGCTCCATGACTGCGCGGTGCTGCCAGGCGAGCTCCGTAACTCCCGTGGTCAGAACATCCGAGTGCTTTGGTGCGTATCCCGCGGTGGCCACTGTCTATCAGGGGCATGACGTAACCCGGATTCAGACTCGTTGAAATTTAATAATCATGTTTAACATTTAATAATCATGTTTAACATTTAATAATTCTTGACATTTCAAATAATCATTTCGCTATTTTTCAAAATGAGTATCATTCTCTTTAATTTATATTTAACTGTCTATTACTTAGTTGCTTCATGAAACGGCTAATATGTATCTTTATAAATGTGTATATATATAATATTTGTTCGCCGTATGGCGGGATTTCGTGTTTGAATGTGTATTTGGTCAATGTGGCTCGTCTCTTCTTCTGGATATGCGTGCCATGAAACGCACCGTTCCTATCCTTTATGATGTTGTATGCTTGCTAACCTACTGTCCATGCTCCTCTTGTGTTTGTCTATTCCTACTTTGGTGGGTGTAACAGCTCCCGAACGCCATCTCCTGGGCAATGAATCGGCGCACTTTGGCGCTTTATAAGATCGCAGATTTCAGTGTAAAGTACATTTTCTCGAAAGCTCAAGCGTTTAGAGCATCCGCCCGGCAAGTGGAGAGATCCGGTGTTCAAGTCCCGGTATTAAGGAAAATATTTTTAAATTTGTGATCTGCTCAAATCGGCCTTCCCCACCTCTATTGCGTTCGTCCTTTGTGTGTGTTCCTTTCCCATTATGTATCTTTATATGTTTTTATTACTTCGCACATAGAAATAGATATAAGGAAAGAGGATAGGAAAACACAAATAAGACAAACACAGGAAAGGTGGGGAAAGCGAATTTAAGCAGATCACAATCATTTGAACACCGGATAAGGAAATATTTTCACATTTGTGATCTGCTGAAATTCGCCTTCCCCACCTTTGCTGTGTTTGTCTTTTATGTGTTTTCCTATCCACTTTCCTTTTTCTATTTCTTTGTGTGAAGTAATATTTGTTCACCGTATGGCGGGTTTTCGTGTTTTAATGTATATATATATATTATATATTTTTATTAATAAATATATTTAAGCATAATAATCATCTCGAAGCGTCAGTTTGGCAGGTAATGTTATAGTTCACTCAGTACTAAGCCCTACACGGCGGTTAAAATACACACATCAGGGTAGGGGAGCCAGTTCCTTTTCCTGCACTGGTTATGGTTTCTCAGGAAGATCTGGTACCCGAAAAATCACATAGCTTGGTTGGAGCTGCAAGTACCGGGAGGCTCTACCCCTGGATCAACGCAACCCACAATACACCTATATTTATTGGTTAAGGTAATCTACTGGTTAAGGTAGGTTTTTGGATGGACACAACTGTCAAATAAATATCTTACGACACCTAACAAGACACAATCCAGTAAATTACTCACCATCAATTTCTTATATTATTATTAGGTAATATACGAATGGGGAAGGTGAAATGGACCGAAAGGAAAACAAATGAGGAAGTACTGGAAATGGTGGGCGAGGAGAGGGATTTGTTGAGAGTAATCCTATGGAGGTAGAAATAATAGATGAATGGCTTATTGAGCGGCAGTGGGATGTTGAAGACGTTAATAGTATGGAGAATGTTAGGGAAACGAGGAAAGGGCAGGCACAGGATAGGGATGTTGGACGGGATGAAGGGAGGAAGGAGTACACAGAGATGAAGAGAGACCCGATGTAGAGTAGGTTGCTGGATTGGGTTTTTTTGGAGTTACAAAATGTTTATTGAAAGATATTTGTACCCTAGGAGTTTTGTCGAAATGATAGTAAAAAAATTATAGCCTAATTATCTGACATTCAAAGGGCTGTCAGCGAGATTGCATATGCTTGCATGCCTAATATTCTAATGAAAAAATACATTAGAAATACCTTAAAATTTCCAAATGCACCCACAATAGTGTTCATCTACCAGAATGCTTTATGAGTTGCTGTAGAAAGAACGAAGTGGAAACTGAAATATTTACTTAAAAATATGCAAGTGCGAAGGAAAAGAAACGGAAACTGAAAGACAAGAAATACGTCTATTATCATCAATGATAATTTTCCTACTTTCTCTAAAACTCGTAATTACTTTTAATTCCGCACCATAAAAATATTGTAACATTTTGAAAAGTGATTTCTCAAAAAAACGACAGCATTATTTTAATGATACGTATGTAAGTATATATATTTGTTTATTTTATAAATAAATAAATAAATAAATAAATAAATATATATATATATATATATATATATATATATATATATATATATATATATATATATATATATATGATATCCCACGCAGCTAAAGTTATTCTCAGGCTCATCAACAAAATGATAGAGAGTAAGGCAAATGATTACTTAGGAGATGATCAGTTTGGGTTTAGGAAAGGAATAGGTACGCGTGATGCCATTGCAGTAATGAGATCACTAATCGAGAGGAATATAGAACACAGTCAGGATGTATTTGCCTGTTTCGTAGATTCCGAAAAAGTGTTTGATAGAGTCAATTGGTAAAAATTAATGCCTGTATTGCAGAAAATAGGAATGGATTGGAGGGACAGGAGACTGATCCGCAACCTGTACATGTCTCAGACTGCTCAGGTGCGAGTGGGGAACGGAGAGTCCGGATGGGCAGTGTTAGGAAGAGGTGTAAGGCAGGGTTGCCCATTGTCACCAGTGCTGTTCAACGTATATGTGGAGGAAATGATTAAAGAGGCATGGGAAGAACTGGAGGTAGGAATGAAAGTCGGAGGGGATCGATCGAGTCGTAAAATCGATTTGGTTTGCGGATGACCAAGCATTAGTGGCTTAGTCAGCCAAGGGGTTGCAAGCATTGCTGAGTGAATTGAAGGTTCAGTGCAATAGATATGGGATGAGAATCAATATTAATAAAACAAAGGTTATGCGATTTTCGAGGAAGAAGAAGACTAGGCTAAACATTAAAATAGGAGGGGAAAAAATAGAGCTGGTTGAACAGTTTGCGTATCTCGGAAGTGTTCTGGACCAACACGGTCAAAGTAGTAGGGACGTAAAGAGAAAATTGGGCTAGATAAGGAGGCTTTCTCAAGGAGGAGGGAGTTGATGACGGGGACGTTGAGTAGGGATGTTAAGAAAAGACTCGTAAAAACTCTGATATGAAGCGTAGCTCTCTACGGCGCGGAAACGTGGTCACAACTCAATTATCAAATTAGTCACAGGTGAACACACATGGATGATGTGAGGTTAATGTAATTCCAAATGGAGTTTATTCCTATGAACCTAAATGTACCCGAATTTTCGGAAGGATATTACGCTTTTAGAAGGTAGCACGTTAAAACTTTTAAATCTTTCTTTCAACTCAATTTTTCAATCGATTAGCAGTTATGAATTTTGAAATTATTAAATAATTGAGATCACGCCCTGAAAGACCTGAATCAATCTTTAATATACCAGTTGATATACAAAAATATGACTCAAAATTAAAAATCATTGACCGCATGAAATTTTTCACGGTATGCCAGCAGAATGCTTGTTTGAAACTATAAAACACTAAAAAAGTCATTCAAAGCAACGAAAATCTTGAAAAATAGGAAAGGGATAAGACGAAAGAAGTTCAGTTCGTTTATAGCCCAAAGAGTCAACACTGATCCTACATCTATAGGATTCTGGGGTACGTAATAGGGTTTGCATAACTACCAGGATAACTGCGAATCCATTAATATGTATAGACTTTTTTACTTTTTCAATCTTCGAATATCTAAGATCACTTAGCCTGTCTCACATCATTGTAGATATTTGTCAAATGACACTTAAATGAATCCGTCATGATTATCTAACAATGTTATACTATTTTCCGAGAATTATTCATTTTAAATTTTGTTCTCTCTTACATGAATTTATTTATGATCCTGTTATTTCAGAACTGCCATTGGAGCCATTATTATCCGGAAGCCATCGAGTGCATTGTTTTTTTCTAAATAAATAAATAATATTGGGAGCTAGCGTAATAAATATCTCATCCAAAAAATAATATCGTTTCCTCGTGTGGTCGAAAAATAGGCAAACGTTGAGAAGTAGAAAAATAGATAAATGGAATAAATAGATAAATTGAAAAGTAGAAAACCGTTTCTGCACTATGTTGAGGTGGTTTATTAACGTGATGAAACTTCAGACTAAATGTCACGGATATTAATGAGAAAATGTTAGACCACATAGATCTCAAACTTTTGGGTAGTAGAAGAGAAGCGTTTAACAAATGTAAATTATGGTAAAATGGATGTTTCATCCGAGTCGCCCAAGTATTTGGAGGAGGAATGGAGGAAGAGTGTCGTCTTGGAATATTTCCCTAAGCCCCACCCAACAAGACACCACCGGACACCCTATTCCACTAGACACCGTTCTTCATTTCCGCTCATTTCCTCCCCCGTTCAGTCCTTTCAGCATTCCTGTTCCTGGCGTCCTTCTATCGCGGCTACCCGAGGTTCCTCTCTATTATAACTTCCACATTCACTTGTAAGTCATCATGCTCCACATCCATCATACCTGCCCCCGTTCGTAATTCTAAAAAATTATCTCTCCTCCCCCAACATGTCAAGCACTTGCTCGTCTTGTTCCTGTATTTCTGTTTCACCTTTTCAGCCTTCTCCACCACCATATCTCTAAATATCACAATCTAAGTCAACTATCAGCTTTAAAGACCATGTTTTCGAGCCCTACCTAAGCTATATACAAAGATTTCATGCCACATATTTAATAAAAACATACACACAGGTAATTCAAGTGCACATTGATTTCGTGGACAATTTGAAACGTCTGCTCTAAATTTGATTTGTCAAAAGAGTATTAGGTAAATGCGACGAATAAGTGAAAGGACGATGTTTCCTTGCCTTGATTAGGCCGCACCTATAGCATGCTGCCAGTATATAGGATCCTCAAGATATAAATTTGATTTCGGAATTAGATCGAGTTCAACGAAGGGGAGTCAGATTTATCAAACATTGCTATGACCAAAGGAGCAGCGTATCTACTTTGCCCGACAATTTAGGTTGGGATTCTCTTACGCAGCGGCGTTTACAATATAGATTAAACTTAAAGTAAGATTTGGTGCTTTCCCGGCGTATGAGCTCGGTGAAGTTTTCTCGGGTCTTCAACCGGGTCAGGGGTTCCATGATGACCGACGTTTCGATGCTCGACTCGTGCATCGTCCTCAGGGATGATGATTTCCACTCGATTTTTGGCCGCCTTATATACCTGCGCGTTCGGGTTCAGGTCTCTCCTGATTGGTCCGCCGCGGCGGCCAAAAATTGAGTGGTAATCATCATCCCTGAGGACGATGCACCAGTCGAGCATCGAAACGTCGGTCATTATGCCCTGACCCGGTTGAAGACCCGAGAAAACTTTACCTAGATTAAACTTATTAAAAACATTTATAGATGGGCCCTTTTCCGTTGGCATCAAGAATATAATACGAATCCCAACGTCTTTCGGCGGAGGGATCACGAATATAAGATTAGAGAGCTAGACTGCAAGACTGACAGGTTTAAAATGTAATTTTTTCCTAGAACGATAAGAGACCAGAATTTCTGTAGTCGAAATCCCCCAGCAGTCAGTTCAACTTAATAAGTACTAACGTACAGGTTAGGGACTGCACGTGGATAGAAATATATATATTTTTGTTACAGGTTCCCCCACCTATTTGAAAACCCCAAACCCTTCATCCCTTACCCTTTCCTCCTGGTGCTACACCCCATGCCACACACTTTTTTTGGTAACTCGCAGGGTATTTATGTAGATGTAGAATTATTCCAAAACCATGGGCTCCCCCAAAACTCTATTAAATACGCCTCTCTAACGAATCCTTCAACGAAATTCCTCCCTAAAAATTGAACGCAGTATCAATTCAAGTCTAAGGATTTCGCTACAACATAAAATTACCTTTTAAAAGAAAAATGAACTGTTGCTAAAATGAATGTGCATTGTAACTAGCAGTACTACAAAAATAGGTATCAACGTTTTGTAAGTCTTGTATTGCAGTGTTACAATTAAAATTATTACAGTATTATACAGATATAAAATGTGATGCGTGATAAATACTATTGTATATTCACTTCAGTTAAAAAAACCTTAATGTGTAACAATTTTTTCTTTATCTTTATGCAATAATTTGGCATCCTCGTTGACCCGGGTTAATAATTTTAATGACGCTGTTAAATCTGGATACGAGTAGTAACACCTGCCCTATTGGTAAAACGCATTTTAGAGATTTTCGGTCACAAGTCAGTTTTAAGCCATTTATAATGGGAGTACTTTCCTCCCGAATGGCTGCTGCAACAGGAATACCGAAATAAAAGTATAAAATATAGTATAACAATACTTGTTGGTTACCCTTACTCGCGGCTTCTCGTGAGCGAAGCATAAACGGAGAGTATGTAAACTAGCTGACAAAAAATTAGTATTTATTAGTACACTATTAGGGAGATGTGATAATGAGATTACAGATAAACGGTATTTATTTTTTAATTCACTGATTAGGCCTCATTCGGAATATGTCGCTAGTATATGGTATCCTTATGAATTTGGATTTATTGCCAAATTGTATCATATAGAGCGGGGGGGGGTATTTGGAACAAAAGTAGTCTGGTGTGTAACACCCCTTGCCACACACTACAGCGGTGGATTACAGCGTATCGTGTATATCTTATGCATAAGAGAGGTTTCTAAATTAGCGAGAGATTTATCAGGAAGCCGGGATTTTTGAGAGTTAGATGACTGCAGATGGAAACTTTTTTGCAAAAGAGAACGTATCGGTAAAATTGATGGCAGCTGAAGTGGAAATACTTTTGTTTATTCGTGGGTTTTATGTGAGAATTGGCGTCCAATTTTTGATTTTTGAGAGACTTACTGATGTTGTGGAAAATGATTCTGAGGCAGGGGTAGTGGGGACAAAAAAGAAAGAGGAAGAAGTATTAAAGGTGGAATCATCAACCAATAAAACTCAAATATTGACTATTACAAAAAATAAATATAAAGTTGATGATGACTAAACGCATGCTATTGTGACATGGGATAGAAATATCGCCCAAAGAAAGAGAATTGAGCATATAATGCCTCAAAGAATTACGTAATAGTTTAGATAGCATCGAAAAAAGACTATCGAGGACATTTGACATGTTACAGCATTAAATTTTGTAACAACCCTTCGGTCAATTTTAAGCCAAACAGAAAGTCTAAATTTTCTTTACGCCCCACGTCATGAAGTTCTAAAAGTGCCATATTAGAAGTTTAAACCAAGCCTTCAGACCATCAAAAATTGGTCTTTACTAAATGAGTTTGTAATTTCCCACAGACTTTATTTTACGGCACAGCGTGCCGCAAGTTAGCAACTTGCGGCATCATTGGTTGCCGCAATTCGGGGAAAAGTGTTGTACCGTAAAACTAAGTATTTGGAAAATTACAAACGCATTTAATATGGAAATAAAAAAATCCACGAAGTGTAGCCTGACAGTGTAAAGTATGCATGAAAACTTTGGCTTTGATTGCACTCAATAAGTGCCACTATAATTGTAAATAATCATTAAGTTTTCATACATCATGTCCTCGTTTATATCCATAATTTGTCCCATATCCATTGCCCTTCCTCGAGCGCACTTCTATTCGAGAATGCACACGAATGTTCAAAGGCGAGAAGGAGATATTTTTCTGTGCCAAAAATGTACAGATTGTATTTCCATGGAAATTTCACATTGAAAATCACGTGACGGCTCATGAAAATCTAGAATTTCAGTGCTGATGTATTCCAAGGGGTTCCAGCTATTCTCTCTCAAATGGAGGATTTGGAGGGAGAATTGAATGGGATTTAGGAAGTCAGCGCTGAGAATTATTTCAAATATCCAAGTATTATGCACACCTGTTCAAAACTTGAATGCTGGCAGTTACAAAAACGGACGGGACGTTCCTTTCTCCCAAACATTTATTTCTTATAAAAACTTTTCCATCTCCCATCTCACGTCTCCATCGCAACCTTTTCCCAAAAATCACTGGAAAAATCAAAAATAATTTCAGTGGTCAAACAGAATAAACGGAATGCAATGAACATCCTGGCTAAGGCAAATGATTACACAAATTGAAATTCCTACAATTGAATGAATGAATTTCAGGGGAAGGCTCCTTTAAAATATCTGTTGCGATCTCTAGTTATTTGAAAACACATGGTAAGCCGATGGACGGATGAAAAATCGTAACGAACCGAGATAATTAATCACTCAATAAATAGGAAATATAAGAGTAGGAGGCTCCCAACAAATGAAGATTATTTGCCAGGCCGAATCAGTCGGAAAATAAAATTCGTATGGGTTTACCATTGACGCTGAAGGAGTAATTCGAACTTCAAATTACATTTTCCATTAAGCGAATAAGCGATTCATGATGTATCTTACGAGTGAAACAATTACAAAGCAACTTGGGTCACAAATTTTTATTACCTTGAAAAACGTTGTAAAATAATATAATGGAAGTGGGCTGAACGGAATTAATTTTTGAAAAATGGATACCTATAATGTACTTTTTATTAAGAATACTACTAGACCAAAACAATAAGGAGAGAGATATTCGTGCATGCCATTATTAGGAAACAATCTTTACAATACTCGGAAACGGAACATATATCCTTTTCCCAATCTTATCCGACCCCGATTGGTCTTCGGAGCATATTGATGATTTCATTTAGTCATATTTTTAAAGCCAAAGGAAACAGAGAAGTTAAATGGATGATATCGAAAGTTAGAGAGAATGAAAGAACTATCTAATTTGCAAAACAAATGGCAATGATTAAAGATGTAAGAAGGAATGGATATATATACGAATCGTACATTTCAACGGTATTCAATAATCACCAACATTGGGTTTTTTCTGCAAACAAAAAGGATTCAATGAAAAGTAAGCTCAGTCGTGAAAAATTAATTTAGTCGTTAAAGCGTATACTATTTTGGTCTTGCTTCCCAGTGGCAATAAGGAATGAACAATTATATGGCAGGAGGGAGGGGATACTGGAAATAATAATGTTGCGGTTCTACAGGAGAACAATGATTATCACAGGGACAGGTGGAAAAATATTTGGCCGACCCCGATGGTGGCTGGGTAACGTCTGTTAACCTAAAGGCCACGGGTTTGATATCCCCACATGGGTGGGTTTTTCTCTTCATAGGGCTTGGTTTCTTGTAATTGAGCCCATTACAATTATATCGGCATCGAAGTAAATAACCAGCAATCCATCAAATAGGTGAATTGCAGGGGGTGCAAACACCAGATGGGAAGATTAAGTTACCTCTAAGGAAGGTGTAGGAGAGGAGGGGAGAAGGGATAATATTTAGGAAAGCCTATGAAATAACGTGAATATTTGTATAAAAGCTGAAGGAAGACTCATTCAAAACACAGCCTAATTCATTTGATGAATCAGTTCTTTTTTGGTAGTTTCAGGCGTGATGCGGTGGAATTTGAACATGATAAAGAAAAGATAGCAACAATTTTCCACAGGATAGTTTAACAGTACGACCGGATTTCCGAAACCCATCACCTGAAGATGATGTAATACATCGAAACCCGTTTGTACAATCAAACCTATCTAGTGTTAAATTGTTACTATCTTTTCTTTATTACTTTCTTTGTTATTTTTAATCGAAAAGAGGCAATAAAAAATAACCACAACCATTTATACGACAAGCCTCCAGCATAACAAGACAGGTCATGCAGAATTGAAAAGTAAGAGGGGGGAATTCTGCTATATTATTTTTAATAGACGGAAGTGAAAGCCAAAAAGAGCTGTTTTTGGGTTAACGCTAAATGAATAAATAAGGGAAGAAGTTGTACGAAGGATAGAGGAAGAAAGAATTCTTACATAAATTACGAAAAGCAGAGTTGACCTAACTGGTCACGCCTTGGGCCATATATCCTAACAGAGATATTTGTTCAAGGCCAATAGAACGGGAAGATCTACAAAGGAATACCTTGAATTAGATATTCGGAACAGATAATGACATGTGTCAAATAAAACACTAATTTGACGAAAAGAGGTTTGTGAATATAAGAACTAAGTTTAGAAGCATGAAATTTTTCTTGCGATCTGTGATAATAGTCAACCTATTGATCTAATTAACTAGTGCCACTAAACTCACTGCTAGTCAACGCTTGTTAAGACTGTGGCAGCTTCAAAATAATATGCATGCATGCTTCTCTAGCCTATTTGCGATAACCTAGCCGATGGCGTTAAGGGACGCAGGAGAAGGGTAAGTTTGAGGGTTTGTGAGCCTGTTTACATAAACACGGAAAGTTGAAATGTCGTAATGCCATTACCGTTTCTTTCTTTTCTTTCCTCGGTAAGTTATCAAAATTAAAGTAAAACCTTGTAACATACCACTGGCATCAAAATATATCCAATTTTAAATAAAAAAAATTAATTTCGTCAGCTTGCCCTAACGAATGGAACGAAAACTAAAACCCACTGTCGAGTTTTTTAACTCATATAAACATTTTAATCATTTCGTTTTCTCTCTTTTTATCTGAAAATAATTAATAATTAAAGAGAAAGTATTATTAATGATTTCGGAAAAGCGTACGAATGATAGACATTAATAGCGATAGGTAGCATTTTCAACGATGACATCTTTGCTCCTGGCAGTGACAGGTTATCATCTGCATACCAAGAGATACGTAATGTCAATTCTAAAACGCAATTAATCAAAAATTATTATTTATATATATATATATTAAAATATTATATATATTAAAATATATAACATTATTTTATAGGAATCATTTCAATTTGTAAATTATTTTATGAGAGTTGCTATTTTTATCTTGAGCCTTGACAGCACTAAATGCTTTAGGCGCCATCTGACGTTTCCATGTGACAGTTTGGCCTAACTTTTAACGCTAACTTTCTTCAGAACCTTATGTCGTTTGATCATAACTTGTGTTGTTTACATTGACTTGAACATTTTGCCCCAGCAAAAATAGAATTAACCCGTGAACACTTTCGTGCGATGATTTTTAACGACTTTCGAAGTGGATTATCAAGACAGGAGTGCATCGATCAACTTACATTCACTTTTGGAGATAAAGCCCCATTCTTTGCCACTACGAAACGCCGCGCCGGTACGACGAATTCCATCATGGCCGCCGTTTTCTCAGCGCCTCAAGTCATAAAAATTCTCCAAAATTAATTGTTGTGCCAGAAAACATTGATGCTGTGCAAGAACTAGTAAAGAAAGATCATTATGTGACTTATCGTAAGATTGAGGCATCCTTGGGGACTATTATGACGAGCATCAATAAGATATTGCATGGGCATTTAGCGGTGAAAAAAATTGTTGGCGTTGGATCCCGCATAATTTGACGAAAGCTTTGCACAGAAATGCTTTGCAAACAAATACAATCGCGGTGCATCAAAAGCTGTGGTTAACATCTACGTATCGAATCCTGGATCTATGTGTATGACCCCAAACAAATCAGCGATCTACTGTATGGGTCTTCCAAGACGAGCCAAATCCGAAAAACGTGTTTCGTGCACGAAGCACATTGAAACAAATCATCGCCTGTTTCTTCGGAATAACTGGTGATTTGCAACCGTACTTTTATATGAGAATTTGTTTGCTAGAAGTTCTTGGTGAAATACGGACAAGGAAGCGGTATCTACAGACAGGGAAGGATCCCTCTTCATTATGACAATTCAAGCTCTCACAAATCGGCTGAAACAATTACCTATTTGACAGGACAAAATGTCGAATTGATGGGCTCTTCTCCGCACATCCCTAATTTAGCGCCAAATAACTTCTTTTTATTTCCGTTTATCAAGGAAAAATTGCGAGGCCAGCGTTTTTCGCTGCCTGAAGAATCTGTCGAGGCATTCAAAAACCATGTTTGGAAGTACCTCAATTGGAGTGGAAAAAGTGTTACGAAAATTGGTTCGAGCGCATGAAAATTGTAGTGTAACCATGGAGAATACTTCGAAAAAGAATAAAGCTATTTTCAACAATAAATTACTTTCTTTTCATTTATTAGGTAATCTACCGGTTAAGGTAGGTTTTTGGATGGACACAACTATCAAATAAACATTTTGTGCCTCCCCACCTAGCAAACTAATCTATATCAGGTCCCTCTTCATCTCGGTGTACTTCTTTCCTCCCTTCATCCCGTCCAACATCCCTATCCTGTTCCTACCCTTACCTCGCTTGCCCAACATTCTCCCCTCTATTACCCTCTTCAACATTCCACTACCGCTCAATACGCCTTTAATCCATTTTTCCTGCCTCCATAGGATTTCTCTCAACAAACCCCTCTCCTCCCCCACAATTTCTAGTACTTCCTCATTTGTTTTCCTTTCGGTCCATTTCACCTTCTCCATTCTTCTCCACACCCACATTTCAAAGGCCTCCAATCTACGTCTATCCTCCTGCTTCAGCGACCACGTTTCCGCGCCGTACATAGCTACGCTCCATATCAGAGTTTTTACGAGTCTTGTCTTAACATCTCTACTCAACGTCCCCGTCATCAACTCCCTCCTCCTTGAGAAAGTCTCCTTGCCTAGCGCAATTCTTCTCCTTACTTCCCTACCACTTTGACCGTATTGGTCCAAAACACTTCCGAGATATGTAAACTGTTCTACCTGCTCTATTTTTTCCCAGCCTATTTTAATATTTAGCTTAGCCTTTTTCTTTCTGGAAAATCGCATAACCTTTGTTTTATTTCTTTTCATTATTAGGCTAAAAATATAAATAGGAACCCTCGTACGATGAAATCGATGTCTGACTAAATCGAAGATGGCCATTTGTGCTTATACGCGAGTACATAAAGATTCAAAGATTTTGACAGCGTTTGGTACAGACTAAATATGGCATTCATTTTAATGGAAGCATAAAAATGGGCATCGCTAATATAGCCCTGGAAAATGACTCTCTTATCCGATCGTTGGATATCGACGTATCGTATAGATATTATCCGCTTCAAATTTCTCCACACACTAAAAAAAACCGTGTGCTTTTAACAGTTATTTATCATTGATTACACCTAGTATAGCCTTTTAAAAGCTGTTTTGTGCACGCACATCGGGTGTATTCCTTCAGCGAGGAGGACAGTTTTCACTAAAAGCCATTATATTGGCACGTTTTTGACACTTTTTTATGGGATTGTTTCACATTGGCATAAAGTAAACATACCTTATATTTTGTTTTTCATAAACTAGGGCTTTGATTAAAATTTGTCTACAAGTAATAATACCTGTAATTTGTAATACAAATTAGAGATCTTAATTACTTTTATTTTTGAAATTTTCTACAAATCTTTTTCCTGAGTCCCTTTCTTCCAAATAAAATGGGAATTATTCTTTTTCTTCCAGCTTGCTTATCCATCACCCTCCCCTCTATATCACAGTCTTCAACATACTAATGGCACTCAAAATGTCATGCTTCCTAGCATCTATTTTTCCAGTATTCTCCGGAATTCTCCCAATATCCTTCTTTCTTTCTTTTGTTCTATCATCGTTCTTCTCTTCGTGATTCCTCGTTTTTTTCCCTTTATCCTAATTTTATTTTGTTCATTAACCTTCACATCAGCGTCTCAGAAGCCTCCAATCGGAGATTACTGTTACCTAAATGATGGGTTATCCAAGCAACCAAAGACAGCATTTCTTTACTAGTTTTAATTCTCAAATAAAACACTATAATAAGTACAGTTTCTACAGATCTCTTGTATTTTACAATGCATATATATGCTATTGTAAATGAAAGACGGTTTATTATGATATGATTCTATTCTGATGTACACGCTTAACAAACCATAACTTTGAACACCCCCTCTCTTCCAGTTAGCTATTTAAATATACTAGTACCCTATTATTCCAAAGGAAGAGTTTTTAAGTCCAACCAGACCGGCATTTCTGCAACTTTGATGTAGTCTCTTTACATTAATGATGGATGACTTATGCTTTGATATATATCCGCATTTGTATAATTAAATCAATAAATAATTGTTAATTATATTATAGTTTTTTCCTGATTATCGACCACATTGATACTTTTTCGATACCCCATGGAATACGACCTTGGTATAATGAAAGGGTTTCCATGTTCCGTTGTTCCGTAGAGATCTACTGGTGGGGCAGCCAGTTGGCTCGTATTGGTGACTACCAGGTTGCTCCTTGTAGTCACCTATACGAGCTTGGTAAATGGCAGTAACCAAACGAAATGTAGTCCGCAAAGTGAAATTATATGCCTGTGACCCCTAATATGGTGGCCTTTTTGATGATGATTTCACGTTAGAAACACTGCTAACGAAGGCGACGGGAACCACCTCAGTTATTACTCTGCTGAACATGAATATGGGCAAAAACGAAGAGAAAATTATTCCTGGTAACTGCGGGACTCGGCTAATTGGTCTGGATGCATTGGAAGTGGGGAGACAAGGTCTCTGCGTTGATCATCACACAAACCATTTTGATTTATCCATAGCGGGGATGGAGATTCAACGAGAAATGGCCATTGTAATGAATAGGAAACTAGGGAGAAAGTTATTAAATATAGAGTAGGTGAGAGGAAGAATTCCATTCGTAGAGATAAAAGTTAACCCGACCAATTTAGTAATAATCCCGGAGTTGAAACCGGAGTTGAAAGTAATCACAATGAAGTAGACTCTACACGGTTAGCTATACGAAATAATCGTGAATACACAAGGAGCACTAATTGATAGCAATGGACACCAAGTCCAAGTCAGTGGAAGTCATCCTTTGTTCTTCCTCCGAAACTTTATTCTTTTTGAAGGAAGGTTAGGCATATTTGCGTTAGAGATTTTGGGGAATATTTACTTTTTTGAATACGCGTATTGCAGATCAGTGGTAGGAGATGGGAGGAAAGGCAGCGAGGCAGAGTAATACGGTTTAGGATTACAAATGATTGCGGAGGTGAAGTTATTGGGCTCTGCAGAAAGGGTGTGATAATGACTAAAACATTGGCACCAACATTGATATGCTTCAGAGGATGCCGGGAGAAACAAATATATGCCAGTTAGATCAACACATAATTCAATATAGGTTCAGAAACAACTTCACACAGCATCATAAGTGCGGGTGCTGATTTAAATCATGATTTAGTTACCGTGGTATGCAATTTAAAATTCAAAAGAGTGAGGAGGGGTAGCAAGAGTGCTAAAGTCGAAACTCTAAGGTTAAGTCGGAGGAAAAAGGAAGGTGTAAAAGAAAAGCTTAATAAATACCTGAATGAAAATAAGGGACTGAAAACGGTTGAGGAAAGATGGCTCGAGCTTGAAATCGGGATGGAAGCAGCAGCACGTACTGTACTCAAGGTAAAGAAAATGATACAGAAAATTCAACCGACCTCTATTGATTTCCTCATTCTGGAGGAAGGCTTTGAAAACGTAGACTGGAGCGCACCTTTTTTAATGGATTTACCCATTTGTTCTCTTTTTGTAATCGATGGAGTAGTACCCTATAATATTCGTCATGTGGGTTACGAATGTTGCGTGAATGGGGTCCAGTCACCCTGTTCCTCGTGCCTCCTTCGGTAGATCGCTGGGTTCCTTGTGTTTTTGAACGTATTACAGAGGATGGAATAGTATAGCTGATCACCTAACACCATCTCTCACACGTCTTTGCGACGGTTTGTAATTAAGAGTGTGAATGTAGAAAGTCGAATGAACAAGAAAGACGCGATATTGATACACGTTCCAATCAGAGAGTGGGGATCGGTATGGGCTCGGTAGCTCGTATACTGGCTTCCCACCCTGAGAACTCAGATTCGAGTCCTGGAGGTAGCCAGATATTTTATTGTTATCCCGATCCCTGAGTTGCTGGGTAGAAAGCACTTCAAGTGAAGTATACCATCCGTCGGATGGGATCATCAGCCATTCTGGGCGTCCTATATGGGGTAACAGTGCATTAGCTGCGTCGAAAGCAAAGAAGCTCAAATGAAGAAAGGATGAAGATAGGGTTGCTCATTATTGCCATGGATACTTAATGTGTATCCTGAGTGAGATTTTATTAGATAAAAAAATAGTATGTTGTATGAAGTCAAGGAAAAAGGATTAGTATGAGGTGATTTTTGGACGACATAGTCATGCATTTAGAGAAAAGAGGGATACGTATGGAGAAGGGAATGGAATAAAAAATCGATCTCAAAGTGTAAAAGATTATTACCGAGGGAATGGTTTGAATTTTAAGCATTAGGGAAATATACAAGCAACAGTTGACAAAGAAACACTGGAGTAAGTGAAAGGATTTGCTCTTTAGGAAGCCGGATCACCAGTGATGGAAGAAGCAAGAGAGATATTGTAAGCAAAAATAGGAATTGGTGAAGAAGTCTTTCTTTCAGAAGAAGCAACAACTAATGGCAATCTTTTCTTATTTAAATTTATGTGCGGAGTATCCATTTCTATGGATTTGCAACATAGACGATAGTAGAGGTAGAAGTAAGGTTAAAAACAATGGGAATGTGGTGCTACCAATTAACGATGGAAATGAAATAGAATAACATACAAAGAAAGCATTGGAACAGAAAAGAGAAGCTTACGGAAAATAGTCTTAAGAAGAAGAGGAAAATTTATTTGACATATCATAGGGTAGAGTAGCTTTACGAAGACCGTAATCGGATGATACAGAGGGGAGGAATGAATGATGCAAGAAGATCGGAGGGCGGGAACGGCAAAGCAGTCTTTTTCCCAAAATGTGACTGAGATCGCGGGTGGGACGGTGACGGCTGCTTGCTCAATTAAATTAACAAAGCGTATTCATATCTGACTGGGTTGTTAATATCAATCATTGCCTTTCACCACCACCATTGGAAGTCCAAGGAAGGACGTTAAAGTGGATGGAGAATGTATCCCACGGATGAGTGGGATGCTGATCGGGTCGCGATAGAAGTGAAATGTTAGGTAAAAAGAAAGGCGGAATGGAGGGAATTGGATTTTTGGATAGCATGAAGACAGGTAGAGAGTAAAAAGAACCAAATAATGGAATAATTCAGAGCAAGCAAGAGAAAGGTCACAATATATGTCGGGTATAATTTTTACTAGGAACGTGCAAAGGCTAACTTCTATAGGTAGAAGAAATTTTAAAGATTTTAAACTAGATTACAGCTGATAATCATGGGCTTGTATGTGTCCTAAGGTAGAAATATGCATTTCTTATAATAAGTATAATATCATGGAGTGGTTGGTGAAGTTTGAAATTTATTGAAAATTTATGTTCACGTAAATTTATTTTTGATTTAACCACAAATTTTCCTCATTTTAAATTGTGCAATGGTTTAAACATTAATTTTATTCTTAAAATGAATACCTCTACTGAACCCTAAATCATAATTGGTTTTTAGAGTTATTGGTTTAAAGGACTTCGTTCCTGGTAAATATAATTCAATCTATTTTACTTTAATTATTCATTTATTTGCCACGGAGACCGTTAACACTCTAGATATTGGCCATTAAGTGTGACTCTCTCACTTCTCGCAAACTTCCGACAAACTTCTCGCCCTACCCATCGCAAAGAGGTCCCAAGTCGGCGATCCACTCCTTTCATTCGATCTTCATCATACTTCCGCAACACAGCGTTTCTATTACTTCCCATCACTCCCCTTCTGCCCCTCTTTCTCTGAGTCATACTATAGAAACATCCGTTTAAAAAGTTACGGGTCGCGCGGTTTTTTATGCCTCCTGTTAACTCCCTCTGCACCTGACGATTCAATATATTTCACCACTGCTTCGCTCCCTCTACTCCCCTGACTTTCTCTCACCAGCAGATCCTTCACTTCCCATCCGCCAGCCGAGCCCCCCAGTGTTTTGCTCCATAACCGCTTCCTTCTTCTCCCGGTGGCTTCTTCCGCCAACGTTCTTCCGCCAACGTTCTCCCGCTCCTCGCCGACACCCTAAATATACAAACGGTGGGCGGTTTTTCATTTTTCATATCGATCTTAGATTCTAAGAGAATATCAACGTCTTGGTGACATGACCCCAGGAAATTTTTATACCTAAATATTGAGATGAGTGAGCCATCCCAAAGGAAGAAAAAAATTTATTTTAACAACCCCATCTTAACATAACTA
This sequence comes from Hetaerina titia, assembly GCA_037158775.1. NCBI lineage: Eukaryota > Metazoa > Arthropoda > Insecta > Odonata > Calopterygidae > Hetaerina > Hetaerina titia. The sequence continues at coordinate 102,493,148 of CM073770.1, read as the reverse complement.
CTCCCTTCATCTATAGCTCATCCCATAGGCAGATGTTACGACATCTGGCAGGTGGTATTAAATTAGCAGACATTACTATTGTAACACATTTTGGTCATTTTGTTATTTTTAAACAAATATGATAACCCATATCTTAGTGTTAAAGACCTTAAACTGTGCAAACACACTGTAGGAAAACAGTGCATAACATTTTATGTTTTTAGAATACAATCAGTGCATGCCCAATACTTGAGGGGAACGTGGATTCCTTTCCAAAAGGAATATTTGTACGTATTCATCTAGACTCACTCACAAGCTCACATTTTAAGTTTAATCTGATCGTTAAGTGTTACCATTTTTCATCTGATCAACCTAGGAGACAACATGATCCAGATTCTCAGTAATTTTCCATGCTGTTGCCATCATTAGTTTAGCCACCAATTGTTAGCTCTCGATATTATATATTTCTCAGAATGCTCCAATTATACGTGGATAGGAATCATGAATGCCGTATAGAGAAAAGAATTCTTTGAATCGGACCGGGAAGCAGTCAACCAATCGTTTCAGTCAAACCTATGAACATAGTGCAGTGAAAAAATTATTTCCTCCATTCACCGTTAAACTGGAAACACGCGAGTATGTACCAGTAGATCATCACGAAAAATCATCGAGTTTCTAGTTTCAGTCGCTCCGAACTTATCATTATCATAGGGCGATCTCTTCTCAACAATAACAACTTCTCGCGAAATCCTGTACCTCTGGTCAAATATTTTATATAATATTTTTGAATGGGAGCTCAGGGAAGGTTTCTTGCAGCTATGAAGGCCTATGTAATACCTCCTTCAAATGGTTTCGTCTCATATCATCTAGTAAATCGGCATTATCTATTGGGGAGAGAGTTTGCGTGAGTTCATTAGTATCTAATAGCAAGGAAAATTTAGAATTACCCACTTAAAATTGGAATCAAATTATTAACTTGGCTCTATTAGTACTCAGCACGGATCATTTTCCATTTAAACAAAGACACAATCATGAACTAGGATTATACATTTATCGGGGAAAGAAGGGTTAGTGTAGTTTTAATTATTACTAATAAATAAGCGAGATCTCTAGATGAAATTTATTATGCATATTATCTGATTCTTAAGAACAGTGTTTTTGAATTACAACTATAAACATGGACATTTTGTTTTGTTGTGTTCTAATTTTAGAATACTGTTCACCCATCTAGTTGACCGCCTCCCCAACTACTTTAGAGTTACTCAACAGACCTCTTAATTTCTTTATTGACATTTCCCGTTATCACATTCCTTCCCTCAAAAATACAACCCGGGACTTTACTCTCTCATTCCTTGGTATTATTTCCCCTCTCCACCACCGTCGATTACTATATGATATGAAATTATTACAAAGCATCTTTTACGGAACTCTCCGTACCAAAGACCTTATTCCTCTATTCTCTATTCGTGTTCCCCCTCGGCCAACACGTAACTGGAGTCTGCTGCAGATTCCTAATTTCCATCTCTCGGCCTCTCAACGTTCCCTATTCCATCGACTTCCCGCTACATTTAATTCCCTGAGCATCAGTATCCTTCCCTGGACCTCTCTTCCTCTCACTCAACGCTTTCACCTCCTTCCTTAAACGCCAGATGGTAACTTAGCTCTCTCTGGTTGCAAATGTGCCCTCCTGCCATCTTATATCTGTTCTTGACATCATTTGTTAACTTTTCAATATTGTTTATTGCTTTTACTCGTCCTTTTTCTTAGTGTATATTATACGCCAGCCAATGTAAAAGCCTTTGAGCCATTTTTGTTCAATAAATAAATACGTTTTGTTTCAAGAAGCTTTACATTGAAATAATTCACAATATGGAGATGATAAAGGCTTGGTGTGTTTTTGAGTTCCTTCAATTGAAAGGTTTATAATTCCGTGCAAATCCACTTGGCTGAAACGATGGCCAAACAATAGAGTTTCAGGCGTAACGTGGTGGAAATCCTTCAACGTGAAAGAAGACACTTTGCTTTTCTACATGGATTTTTTTATTACGACCTAGGTTTTGTTACAGCGAGACCTGAAGATGTAACGAAACCTAGGTCTTAAAAAAAATTATATGTTGAAAAGCAAAGTGTCTTCTTTTTCACGAAATGATGGATGTTTATAAGGTAGAAAAAGAATTTTACTCCAGGACACATTTCTCTCAGATGATCCAAGGTGTGGAAGATCATCACTCACTGACGATACTGCACAGTGAAGAAAGTGGAGGACTTGGTCCTATTGGAGCAAAGAGTAACCACCCAAATGACCATGCACCATTCTAAATGGTGGGTAAGCAGAGAAGTCTTGAGAATACCAAATACAAATTAAGTTTCTAGCTCTATTATTTTGTGTAGTAATTAAATATTTACGACATCCCGCGTATACCTTTTAGTTGCACTTCTCCATTCGAGTAATTCAACTGTCGACGCTCATGGCTCCATGAATGTTATCGGTTCCTTGGTATACTAAGCATCTATGGAATTGGTGCGCGTTTAAATATCGATATGATGCCGTCAGATACTCCTTCATATCGATAAGCTCCCCTCCGCCCTCATTCTCTTCCCCGTCCCCCAAACCAAATCCACCTCCTGCCCTATGCCACCGCTTATTGATCAACACACAAGCCCACAAATTCCTCCCGAAAAATGATCCGCGCATACTTGGATCAATGTGTGTGCGTTTGCACAGTCGACTCCGTCGCTCGCTCGCCTGCAGGCGGGTGGACATGCGTTCGCCGAAAATGGTCATTCAATTCGGGTCAGCCGCGGATACGGTCCGGAATGACACGACGGCGCTTCCACGTCAGGCCCGATTCCATTTTTCATTTTTTTTTAATTGGGCGGAAATTATGTAAAGCTGATCGAAACCGAATTCCAGGGTGGAAGCGAGGCACTGGTTGCTCTAATGAAAAGAGCAACGAACCCTTCGAAACTTCATTAAGATTTAACGAGTGAGTCCTCTCGCGATGTGCATAACATAAACTGTTATTAGCAGCCGTCCAGCTAAGGGGTGGTTATCGGAGGACAAAAACACTCACTCAACGCGAGCTGATGATGCACTTCTATTAAACACCGCCAGACACTAAGTGGCCTAAAACCGCGTAAAAATTAATGCGCGTATAAAAATAAATATATTTGTGATTCCCCATACTTTCTTCCTTCCTCATAATTCTCGTCGAATTCCTATTTCTCGAGTACCATATTACCGATGTTTTACATTAATTTTTTATCATTCTTTTTTTATTAAACAGACTCTGTGATGGATCAATGCTATTGCAATAGTTGGTCACCATAATACAGTAGCAAAAAAGGTGCTTAGAATAATGATGGATATACTAGGGGTAGCTTCAAGGGTTTCTGAGCCGATGACAAATACATAACTCCTTCAGTGCAGTCTTATACCTCAACAAAATGGCAAACGACATACAGAGCTTCAAACATAAATCTAACACTTTTTTACGAAACAATGAAATATTATTCACCCAAGCGTACCTTTGTTAGTAGATTTTTTCCAGTGTACTAGACATACTGGGTAAATTACCGAGTAGATTATTTTTTTCGATCCTTCATTATTTCATCGATCAAAGGGAAAATATAATTTGGTTAATTTTAATTGTACTGTAAAATGTATTCTACCTAATGAAAATTTCTGAAAAAAATGATCTCATATATTACCAGTGTATGAAGTACTCTTTTTGCAAAAATTCTCTCCCCATTCTGGACTTGGCAAAAGGATCAGTATTTTTAAATGTTGTTCAGACCCACTTTTGTACGCTTTTGTGATGCTTACTTTAACTGGAAAGTATGCCCTGACTATTAATTATGTTTCACGGAGCAGTGGCGATATTAGAATATTTTATTTTTAATATTTCAACAGGGTACGTATTTCGCAAAATTATAACAAATATTCCAAGAACTTTTGAAACAACCAAAAAAATATAATCATATTTTCAATGATCAATGATGCCGAAGTCATTGGGCACAAATTCACACCAAATGTTCGTTTTATGCACTCCTCCGATTTTTTTTTCCGGATTCTTTTTTTTTGTTTTGGACTCAATAGAAAAAGTGTCGGACATTTTTCACTCATCGAAGGGCACAAAAGCAATGCGCAATGCGCAACGTGCTTCACAAGACCCGTCCCTCCCCTCTCCCTACCCCCACCCCTCGCCCTCGCCTATGATCGCGCGTAACGGACGGCGCTATCCCTAACGAGCCACTTTGTATTCCAATAGGCGCGCCGTTATTTCGGCGAGAGACGGACGGGAGAGGGATCGGGTGAGGAGTCGGCTGGGGAGTGGGATAGGTATTCTAGTAACCACCGCAGCTCCTAAACAAACGAATCAATCAGAGCGCAGAAATGACTTTCAAATCGACTGTGAATTGCGATCGCCGTCAACACACGCCGCTCCTCTCCCCCCCCCCCCCCACCCCCCCCCCGGCAACTCCCCTGCTCTGCAGCCCTTCCAACGGAAACATCCGCACCGCGACCCAGGTAACAGATTTCAAAAGGGAAAGACCAAAGCATTTCGACGGGCAATAATAACGGGCGGGAAACCGTACTCTTTTGCTAGAAGGTTAATTTTTCAACGAGTAAAACAAGATTTTGAAGCCTCTCGATTGCTCATTTGGCCAAGCGATGTTTCAGTTATGACGCTATGGATGGAACTCAAAACTGAAGTGCACATTTAATAAATGACATGCAGCATATGGTCGTTTGAATTAAGATTCACCTAATCCCAAGAAATAACGAAACATATTGAGATGGGAAGAAGAAACGTCGATGATTCCAAAATAATTTTAGACAAGCATTTACATTCACAAAATTAAACTAATTTATCGGCTAAACACGGGCTAAATTTGACGTAATCATCTTATAAGGACAGCAAAGGAGATGCATTTGTAGAAATTGGCTTAATTATTAAACCAATTTTCATATTTGTGCGAAAAATAATTTATCATTAATGATTTATAATAAAGAAACAAACATACATTTTTATACATGACACTTGAACAACTTCACATAAGCAGATTAATTTCGTGTGCTCAGTTTCCAAACGAAAAATCATTAACCGAAAAGTGGAAATATAAAGTTTAACGTTGAAATCTTCAAAAAAATAAGGAAACTGAGGAACACTAATTTTACTCGTAGACTTTTTATGTAAGTTCTGCATAGCAAATATGTTAGGAAATTTACGAAAGAAGACCGTGCTTCCGTGACTTAATCGTGTATTTATCTCGTTAACTAGTTTTCTTACAAATTACGATTGATATTATCCAGCTAATTGCGAATATTTCATTTTCTATTGCCTATTGCAACCATAGCCGTTTACGTTAACATTTTGGAAAAACATAATGTCAAATTTCTCTTATTTTTCTTTAATCTCTCTTAATTTTATAAGTCAAAGATAAGGAAAACCTTGAAAATTAATTGCCTCATAATATGCAATATTTCGCAGATGAAAGGATTTTTAAAGTAATGTATTGAACATTAAGAAATATAAATGCATGAACATGAATAACCTCTTTCGAAAAATAAAGTTTCTGAAATTTCTTAAATTGGTGTCTTGATTCCCAGATTTGAGAAGGAATTATGCTTGAAGAGCCATCCTTAAAGTACGCAGTTTAATTGATTCCAGGTTGACTTATATTTTAAATGGGATACTTTTTGCAGTGCAATATGCTTTACACTTGATCAAAAATATTTCTCACACTTTGAACAGTCCAAATTTCACGATTGTTTTCATTTTATTGCATGTTGTATACATTCAATGATTCCCTTTCCCTCAAAATAGTACCTTTTCATTTCACTTAATCCATTCTTCAAACTTTTTGCCTCGGATGTGCACCAAACTTTAATACTTCCAAAGGCATACATTTCCTTACCTTGGCACTCTTATACCTAGTTACGATTGCCGATATTTGACGAAAATCACCTGGATGAATGAGACATGTAAAAAAATATAAACTCTCGAAGTACAGCTGTAGGCTACTGCTTTCATGCAACCCGCGACCATTGATGTTGCTGATCTTCAAAACAAACCATAATTGAAATTTCTCACTAAACATCATTTATTTTTTTGCAATTAAATAAAATGAGAAATTTTATTTTATTTTTAAAGGCCCCCAACTTTGAAAAATATTTACTGCATGACCCCTTGATAAACAAAGGTTGTTAATCACTGCAGGAACGGTCTAATTGCACACGGCTAAACGAGAAGTCAGTAATAATACTAATTTTTTAATCGTGCTATTATCGTCTGGATGAAGTCTTTTTGCAGCTACCGGAGTAACTATTAAAAAAGTAATTGGACCTTGTGAATTTGAATACTATTTCCATGAAAAATGGTTCCTCTTCAATATTTGAAATCACTCATTGCCTGAAATTTTTATTCGATTCATGACTGCCTCATTCATTAAAAACAGTTGTACGTAAATAACGGTTGAGAAAGAAACATTTTGTCCAATCTTACCGCATTCTGGACCTCTGACAAGAAACCCAACAAGAAATCACTATTTACTTATACACGGTCCGTCCCAAAAGTAGTGAGATTGAGTCGATGGAAAAAATGTATTGCCAGGACTGATACATTCACTCCAAAGTCTTCGAAAAGTCTCAAAAGTCACCCTTGTGCATCCACGAACTGCTGCCAGCGAGTTTTCCACGCCTCGTACGCCCACTGGAAAGCGGCGCACAGAATGCTTATAAGCTCCCTCATGTGGCAATGCTTCCACCGAGCCGTGGTGACTTCCTCTCAGCATATGTGAAGAGAAAGAAGTCTGGTGGGGTATTGCCGAAAAAATGTCTTGTATCATCACTCTCATCGTAAAGAAGCTCTTGGCAGATCCACGTGCAGGTTTCCTTTTGTTTGTCCGGTAGCACTCGCGGCACCAACTTCAAACAACACTTCCTCATGCCCATATTTTTCATCACAAGTCGATGCACATTACAATTAGGGATGCCAAGTTCATCAGAAACCATGCGAACACTTAATCCATGATCCTTATCCGACAAAGTCTTCACTCAAGTAAGATTTTTGTCACATTTTGAGGTTGAAGGGCGTCCTGAACGGGCGGCGTCTTCAAAATCTTCTTTATATCCCCGAAACAAATTGTGCCACTCAAAAACATCCAATCTACCCATGGCGTTATCACCAACCATAAGCAGCCTTGAGCATGTCATGATTCTCTTTCTCGGTTGTATCCAGTTTCACGCAAAATGTAATGGCGTAGTGCTTTTCCAACAGCCGGTTCATGAAACGAATCAAGGTCACGTTTTAGAGGTTTCGCAAACGAACGATCCGCACTCCGAAAAGACTGGGAGCCAACTGCTATCGGTCTTCAGACTTTCTTGAGGCACCCCTCTCTCGAACCCAGCCAGAGAAACCGCCGCCCGTCCATCCGGGAAAGATAAGTCGTACTACTATCTTGGGGCAGACTATGCATGTTATTCTGCTAACGTTAACTAGATATTTTATGTTGACCAAAACCCATCTTAATTACACAAATCCAGTTTATGAGATGGTGCTCTCTAAAAACAAATTCACCTCTGCCAATTGACAACCTTGGCCATTATTTACCCAGAATTTTTCACTGTTTACGCAGTTTTCTCCTATATTTTCAATAATTATTCTTCCAATGCGTTATTTGAGCATTTTAAAGATGTAATTTAGAAATGGGATGAATGAAAAATTCATTAACCTTTGAAATTCAACTCTCGTGATTAGTATCCGACCAGGAGTAAATAACGTTTGTTGGAATGTGAAATGAAATGATTGTACGATATGTCCTAAAATGTATGTTTTTATTAATAATAAAAAAATCACAAATATTTTCTCCCGTAGGAATGAGCCAAAAATAAGCCGCAATCTTAATGTTACTAATTTCTTTACTTTTTAGGTGAGAAATAACCAAATTTTGGTGCCGATGGTGAAAATCAAGTCCGTAAGGATATGATAGGGAAAAGAAGGAGATAAACAAAATCAACTTTGTATAATGTATACGTAATCCCATGTATCTAATAGGGATGAGGTTGTGGGCTATTAGTGGGTAGATTGATGCACTGCTAAGTGGAGGACCATAGTATGATTCAGGGTGATGCCACTGGACATCCTCAGTTTCTTGCAAGCTGTGAGAAATTTCGGGTACTAGCTTTTGCTGGGAAACCGGTTCTAGGAAAGGAACTATGCCCCCTGATTACTCTCGTGTAATATTTGAATTTTATAGCCTTCGAAGAGTGTGAACAGCGCTAAATCTATCTTCAATTCTCAAACCAACCTTAGGGTCGAATCCTGCGGTTGGAGAGGAATGGCTTGTGCTTTTAAATTCTTTTAAACCAAAATTTGACTGTCATATTTTTAACAAAAATTACACTTACCGTCTACATAGTACATTGCAAAGCATTGCTAAAGTGTGGGAGCTGGGAGTTGGTTCCCAACAAGCCTAAAAATTCTAAATTAAATTTTGCTTGCAGACTGGCTACTATTAGAAATATAAAACATTGAATTTGGATAAATTATATTCATAGAATGCATTAATATCTCTTCATTTAAAATAGCTCTCAACACATGCGAGACAAGCTGTTGGTATGGATAACAATTTGATAAGAAATTCGCTTGACAAAAAATGAGAGCATAAATAAGACCACTTAGCTTTGACACATTTATTTCCTATTCGCCGTCGTTTGGGGTTGTTCTGATTCCTCGTCGTTTCGGGGAATAGTTAGACATTTTCTACCTGGTGGCGGAATTGACAGTTGATAGTGTCGTTTGGAAGGAACCCGGTTGACAATCGCCTCCTTCCTCGGTCCTATTCTCTCCATCCTCTCCCTCAGCGCGCGCCAAACGTACCATGGCGTTCGTGCCTTGGCTCTTTCCTGCGTCCCCATCGCGAAAGGCCTCGCAGTGTTGACGCAGTCATCCATCCTGATCAAATGCCAACTCATACCACCCACGGCCAAATAGGCCACCGCCGCCGCGCCTCTAACAGATCGGTCGGGAAACTATAACCTATCTCAACCTGAAGGACAGAGGGCGCGACGACATTGGGCACCGAAGGGGAAAGCACCGTTCATAGGGATTTGAGATGGGATGGCGCTCATATGCTCTCAAAGGTAAACAAATGGAATCATGTAGTCCCCAATATAACGTGTACACGCTTTATCCAAATACAGATAAATGGAAGATATTTTTTCCTCGACACGAATATTTTGAAATGTATACAAGAGTAAGAGTTATTCCGAAAAAATAGGGTTGCCATCGCATTCTGACTCAAAGGATCTAGACGAGAGGGTGAGATCTGATAAAAGCCTTAAAAAACGCCAGTGATACCAAACACAATACCTACGGCGCTGTTGATTTGTAACTGTGACACTATTGGTCTGAAAAGTGGTTCGCTTTTATTCTGCCTCCCCGTGAATGCTCAGCTGACCTCCGGGAGAACGACCACCCGCGTTCTGCAATCACATCCATATGGCGTGGACCTCTTTGAGTACCTGCATTCTGTGCTGTAGCTCCTTGACCCTATACTCTTCATGATATCTGTCTTTTGCGTGCCTTCCACATTTGCCGAAACATTCGCCAGAAGAGCTTGGAAGCGAGACCAGGGGAGGTGACACTCAAGTCCGAGGGAAGGGGAGGAGTGGTGGAAACGTTCTCAGGCAAATGAGTAATTCTCTACTTTTAGTATTCATGTGCTTCCTAAGCTCTGGATTTAGAGTGGAAAAAAATATGCGTTTGTCTTTCCTATGAAACACAATAAGAGACAAGAAATATTGACAATTTTCATTTCTTGAGCAAGTAAAATGAGATAACCCGTAATATATGATCTACCATGTGGGAGTTCACGTTTCACTGAAGTATTAGCTATGTTTGACGTGTTTTATACTAATTTTCCGTTTATTTTGGCAAATAAAAGACATATCTCCTCAAGCTATTTAAATAATATTGCGGAAAAGTATCTCGTGTGTCATATTATAATTGCAACCAGATTCCCCTTAATAAAACTTCTTTCTGAGTTTCACATTGCTAAAGGGAAATGGGTCGCTTTTTTGTATTGAGTGGAACTAATCGAGTGGTCGTTTTTCTTGGAGAGGTGATCGACCGCTAAGGATATTTGTGCCATTATGGATGGATGGGAAAGGAAGAATGGAGAGAAACCCGGCGTCGGCATTCGCCTATTATTAACGAAAGGCGCCGAGGGGTCCGCATTTTAATGTCCCATCCGATGCACTCACTCGTTTTGTCCGCTATTCACAAAGCACCTCAAGTAGGGATCGGGATACTAATGAAAAATATTTGTCTGCTCCAGGATTCGAAACCAGACCATATTGGTCGGAAGCTAGTACGTTACCCACCACACCATCACGATTTCCATGAAACTATATGCTATATCTATGATCATGTATCACTTTCACAAAGTTACACCTGAAACTAATAAGTTTACTCTTCCGTTTGTTTATCCTATAGTCCGTCCATTCAAAGTAAAAAATCAGAGATCGGGACAAAATGACATGGATGGAGTCATTCCCGTGACCCTTTCATCCCAACACATTTTTATTACATAAGCTGTATGTGCTGAAGATCTTATTGAAATCATACGGAGCCTAAATTTGAGAAAATGCAAACATTTTGCCAATCGTAATTTGTTCTGGGCCAGAACAAAAATTCCCAGGGCTAAACTCCAATGGTTGACTACATTCCCTTCATTCATCTCCAATCTGAACTAAAACTACTCAAGTAAGAAATCGGAAAAATAATTATATAAAGTATGGGAGAAAAATGCGTAAAACAATGACAGTAATCATTTTAAAAATAAAAACAAGGTAACGAGTTTGATTTCATTTTTCACTTACATTAGTTTTTAAAAAAATACTGGATCCGCATTTTATATCTTCTTCACGACCATCACCACTAATATGTTTCAATAGAATTTCCAGAATTTACTGCCATTTTTACCAAACTTGACAAAATAAAAAAAGAAATGAACAGATGAATAGTGAGTGCTCCATTTAGGCTCGGTTGAAAATCAGTTATCAATCATTCGTTTAAGATTCTATTGCGTGTACGCAGACATTCATTGGCTGCATTCTTCTTCTAGGGCGATCAAAATTCTAGTTCTAATTTATTAGAAAAAATTATTTTAGATACTGGGATAAAAAGTGAAATAAATAACCTTGGAAAAAATAATAAAATACTTCTACAAAACAGTGGGGCTAGTCTTGCTTTTATTTAATGGCGATATCTCTTACAGAATCAACAAGAATACGAGGGTTACAGAAGTAGTACAAAGGTTAGTGGTTTTGGATCACAAATCACTGAGGCGCTCAATATACGGTATTCATTCCAGGCTACAAATTTTTCTCAAATTAATGATATCCATACATTAATAATTTATCTTTATTGACAATATTAATCATGGGGACAACGTAATCAATTATTCCATCATTAAATTTTAGTCAATCGTATAAATATTGCGATATTTAAGGACACGAATGTTAGCTTTATAAAAATACTTTTCTCCGATAAAAGAAAGGAGGATTGGTAATAGATCCCGTTCTGCCTATTAATTAAATATATTCTAACTATTTGAAGATAGGTTTTAAACGGATGCTGATGACTATTATCTAAGCATCACTAGGACTTCTTAATGTCCAAATTTTTTAACACATAACCTCTTCTTTCACCCTTCCCCCGCCACCCGTTCTCCCCTCCCCCTGTCCCCTTCTCTCTCATATACCTCACCTCACCTAGACCAGCAGTTAGTCTTACTGCATCTTCTGATGAAAACGGAACTCAATTCCGTCGAAATTATCAAGAAATAACGCGAGTTGTCTTTTTATGTGTTCGAATATTGTTTGTTGCTATATATATATATATATATATATATAACTTAGACAGTAACACACAGTACGAGAAAACATAAAAAGAACACTCACAATAATATCTTGATAATTTCGTTGGACTCGAGCTCCGTCTTCTTCGGAAGATAAGATATGACTCAAATATACTAAATATACTATCTTATCTTCCGAAGAAGACGGAGCTCGAGTCGGTCGAAATTATCAAGATATTATTGTGAGTGTTCTTTTTATGTGTTCTCGTGCTGTGTGTTACTGTCTAAGTTTTTTATTCAACACTT
>CM073770.1:102463495-102478495 GCA_037158775.1 Hetaerina titia | reverse complement strand
CACCACCATTTAAGTGTATTTAAAAGTAAAGGCATGACGATAATGATATTTTCATTAATTTTTAACATTCAATTTATTGCGTAGAGAGAAATTTCATTAATTTTCGTATTAACTCATGTCATGCACACCTAATTTTAATAAAACAATGTGAAAAGTCAGCTTTTATAAGTATGTGTGTTGTGTTTACATGAAAATACGACTATATATACAAAAATATAAATATATATGTACACATTTGCACAAATATATATTCATACATATATATATATATACACATATTTTTTTACAAATATATATTTTCCATATTTTTATATATATATTGTATGTATCATCATTATTTGCATATATTTGTGTACATATATAAATTTTGTATTTTATGTTTACTAATTTTGTGGAGAATAATTAATAGATTAAAATACTTAGCCTGAAAGAGTCAACCGAAATGGTTAGAAAAAATTCGAATGCAAAAAACATAACAAAATAAAAATTTCACTACAAAAGTTGATTTTGTCTTGATATTAAGAAAACAAGTCGGAATTCAATTCATATTCCCAATATTGAAGTCAATTAATAGGACTCACGGCGATTGAAAATTTTATTTATTTTTATAAACCTATTGCGAACGAGTAGGGCAACATTTTTCCGAATTAAACATTTGAAATCCTTTTTGAAGTCTTTACAATCCAACTGACACTTAAACTCACAATGAAATGTATCGCATAAAAATTTTCTAGATGCGAAAAATATTTCAGTTATCACGAAATATAAACAGCAATACGAATATAAAGAGAAAACGAATGTTAATTCGGGTTTACATTTTTGGGATTCTCTCACGCCAGAAGTTATTCGAATAAATCCAATTAGATGGACGCAGGAAAATACGGAATGCCATCCCGCTGCGACTTCGCCACTCCCTCTTTCGGCGCGGTTAACTAACAGTCCCCGTGATTTGCGAAGATCATAATGACCCGTCCGTGCTCCTCGTACCCTGGGGTACGCGTAGCATCAGGGGGATTAGCACCGGACGAGGAGGTGGAAGACTTGAGGAGTGCGGAGGAGACGGGTCCTCAACAAAGTGAATCGGTATTAAACGAGAGCCGGTTTTGAAGAGCCGTTCTCTTTAATATTATTAACGAATTTTGAGGTAATACTTATATGTAAATATATTTGTGCAATTAATAGGAATAAATAAATAGCCTTTCATTTGATTTTACAAATATATCAACTAATAGATATTTGCTCAACACTCTTTAAATATTTTAACAAACTTTCCTAAATGAATAAGGAGAAATGACAACAAGCCAATCTATCCAACCAAATGACCAAAAAAATATTGAACCACGTAATGGATAGTATAAATGTATAGGTAAAACATCATAATAATAGTTATAAAACTTCGGCTTAATTCGGGTAAGATTGTGGCTGTGGCAGTCTCCTTCCCCATCTAATCCATTGTCAAATTAATTCAACGCAAATATAATTGCATTTGAAGGCTAAATAAAATAAAAAGAACTAGATAATGATAATTTAAATACAATGAATATGGATGAGTATAACGGGTGTACAAAGGTATGCACAACCGTGGGAAAAACGTAAGGAATAAGACTGTCATCCTTGACGAAAAAACACACTGCAGAAAAAACAGCGAAACCTAGAGATAGATATGCTTATGTTATGATTTACTAACATAAAATATAAATATTAATAAATAAAAATACATCAATGCATGAAGTACAGAGCCTGTATTAGAGCGGAAATAAAAGGAGAACCATTTTTCATATATAAATTGGAAGAAAAATTAATTAATTAAAATAAAATTTCTGATTAATTATACATTAGTAAGAAATACTAAAAAAATGAAAAAAATATGTGAATACATCACGATTAAGTGATAATTAAATACGAGTCACCGTTAAGGCTAACACATTTCTCCCGACGTGTAATAAGTTTTTTCATTCCGTCCTTGAAAAACTATTCCGACTTTTCTCGAATCCACGACTTTGACAGGTGTCTTCACCTCATCATCTGAGGTGTAATGATTATCCTTGAGGTGTCTCTTGAGTTAAGGAAAAAATAAAAATCCCAAGGTCGGGGCAATAAGGAGGGTGTAGAATCGGTTCAAATTTCAGGTTTCGCAGAGCCTCTCCAGTTGCGCATGAGGTGTATGGACGAGCGTTGTCATGTTGCAAGATTATTGGCGCCAGGCTGACTTTAACACGGCAAACTCGACGTCGGAGGTGTTTTAGAGTCTGTATATACTGAGAAGAATTTACCTTTGCCCCTCGTTCCGCAAAAATCGGTCACATAAATTCGGTGAGCATCCCAAAACACAGTCAAAAGAAGTTTCATCAACAATGATGGCTTTTCCAGGTTTGCAACCTCGAAATATTGCTACCATAGGATTTACAGGAGACTTATTAACAGCATCGTCACCATAAACAGCCTTTAAACGAGGATAAATCTCTGTAGGAGTCACTCATTCAGCAGTTAAAAATTCGACAACAGCACGCTGTTTAACTCGCGTTGACATAGCACTAGAACACGTCTCCAAACTTCCGCTTCTCAAAATATACTGGAGTAATGAAACAACCTCAAACCTACGCAGGCATGTTGAGGGGGAATGTTACTTCCACATGTCACCAGGAGTGATTTTGAAGGTCATTTTGTTAGTGGTATTCAAGTATGTGTGCATTAGGTTTTATCCTCGTAGTTGTGTGAATATGATATGACCGGAAGCTCCTGAAGTGATCACGAGCGATGAAGGCGAGGAGATATGGCGAGGCGAAGCTACGATCAATACGATCACAGGCACGCAAGGAAAGATACCATACTGATCAAAAGTGAAAACGATATACATGGGACACTCCGAGCTATTTTTCATAAGTTGCACTTCTTTGTCTTAGCATTTTATTTTCCGCAACTCACATGATGGAAAATCTTGCATCCAGATAGTTTAGTGACTTCAGTATATATACAGAGATATTCTCACAATGAAGCTAGAGTTTATTGGAGCTATACTTAAGAAAGGTGATCATTAAATTTAACAGAGCTGGTATTATTAAGCCCTAATTTTGATTATTCTGAGTATACAGGTATAGCTGAGTATTCTGAGTATAACTGTATTTTTCATTATTATGATGCAGGTGTGACATCACAATAAGGCTAACAACAGTTAGACTTTTACGAATATATAAATTTAATATGTATACACGTTGTAGGAAGAGTTAGGCTTGGAATCATTCCCAGCAGGTAAAGATTAAAATACATGATTAATCTCTTGACTATATTTGAAACTAACTGCTTCTCAGAAGGGATTCAAAACATACTGAAAACGTGATCATATTATGGTGGCTGGTATCTTGAATATAATATCTAAGCTCTGTATTCGGGTCCAGTGCTAACCACGGCCAATCAAGTTAAATATTTGGGGGTAACATCGTGAGTTTAATGGGGAGTACATTTATCAGGACAATATGCAGATCTGATTTTAAGAAACTGGACTTTATTAAACGGGTGGTGTGGAAATGTAATGAAAAAGTTAGAGAGGTGTTATTTAGCTCTAGTTAGACCTCATTTGGAATAAGCCGCGAGCATTTAGGATCCTTAGGAGAATATCTGACAAAAAGAATTAGACGAAGTCCAGAGAAAATCTACCAAATTCGTTAAAAATCATTATTATAAGAACACAAATATGACAGGTCTCTTAGGGGATTTGGGCTGGGAGCCACTTGAGATACGAATAGAATAAGCGAGACTGAGACTTTTAGAAAGGTTCAAAACAAACGATGACACCAAAGGAATTAATTTCTCCACACTACTGAGGTCGATAAGACCACAAAGACGAAACAAGGGAGATAGATTCGAGTAGGGATAGATAAAAATACTCATTCTTTCCCTGGACAATCTGTAATCACAATAGTAAGAAACTGAAGTCATTTTAGAAACATTAAAATATTTAATTTACAAGTCGGAACAAAATTAAACATTACAAAGACATCAGGCATAATAAAGAACAGTGGATGTATACATTGTGTTTCTTAATTTAATGAACATGAACTTCCACAAAGTTGAGCTTAAAACAATAGAAAGACATCAGGTATATTTAAAGGTAGTGTATTTATATGTGTATATTAGTTGGTTGTGGGAGTGTTTGTATGTGTGTGGGTTGTGAGCGTTATTGCATGAATGCATACCATATCTTGTTTGTGGATTGTATAAATTTATCGCTTTTGCATGCGGTTTTTCTTAATAACAGGTGGTGCCCAACCACCCTACACCACATGCCCTTGTGGCGGCTTACGGGGTGTTTAGTAGATGTAGATGTAGAATTATATTACAAACAGGTGAAAGTTTCATAAAAAATTAACAATGCACAGCTGTACAATCCAAGTGTTTTTGTTAAACATATAACGTTTATCTCTTTGAAGTATATTCCTCTTTCCATTAAGCCTATCGTGACCCTTTCCTGTTCCCAATTGAGAGGAATCACCTGTGTGGAAAACGTTTTTCAGCATCAGAATCAGGCGTCGGAAATCAGAACATGTTTCAAACTTCGTCTACCCCTGACGCAATATCTGTATTAAGTCAATGAAACGCGTACCATATCTATCTATGTACATTTACATAATACCCCACAAGCCACCGCGGTGGTATTGGGCCACTACCCGTAAAAGAGAAGGAAACCACATGCAACATCAACACATCGGCGTATACGTACATTCATGCGCAAATCCATTAAACTTACACGCATGCAAATATATATACTATCGAGTAACAAACAATTGCACCTTATGATATAGTAAAAATGTATCCAATTACGTGCAAGTCATAATTTGGATAGAATTCCACAACCACATGGACGTGGAACATACAACGATCTCCTCCTCCTAGGTAGGAAATGTGGCCCAACGCTGTAGGTAGCGGGAGGGTCCCACATGGAGAGGGACGAGGGATGGAAGGGGAAAATTAAAAACAGAGAAGGCAGAGCAAGCAATACTGTAAAGAGCAGTATATTATTTAAAGGCATTCTTATGCGGTCAGGCGGGAAGGATTTTGACAAAAAACAGAAGAAGTTAGTGAAAGTGCGTGCAATTTAGTATAAATAATTATAACCTAGACGCTGAGGGTGACAAGTAGAATTTTTGCTAACTATAACTTTACAGTTACTACCCTTATTGTCCGTGGGAAGGAGTAGTCCTTTAGTCTGCTAGTTATGGCATCTACTTCCCGAATTTTACATAAATGATCCAAGCGACCAACGTATGTTGGTGTGCGAATAATTTGCGAGACCTTTGCGCTGAAATATGCGGATCTGAATTTATTTCGTAAGTTCAATGTATTATTTAATCGTCTTTCTTCTAATGACTCCCACCCCATCTTTAGAGGTACTTCAGTGACGGTTTTCGTTCCATCGTAACAGTTTTTCACGAAACGGCTGCCCGGCGTTGAAACCTTTCTATTTCCCGAATGAGGTCTTTTTCTCTTGGACCCTATACACTACATGCATTTTCTAAATGAGGCCTTACAAGAGCGTAGTGACCTTGGAGTCACTTCTGACGCTGTGTCTAATTAATCCCAATTTTTTATACCACTATAGGATAACCTTTTAGAATACACTATGAAAACAACAAAATTCTTTTTCATAGATATTTTTACGCGAATGAAATACGTATCACCATTATTTATTTAACAATCCTACTTAATTGATTCAGACTACCTACTTAAAGAAATGCAAAGTCAAAATAAAAAGTCATTATCATCACTATTTCAATCTTACGATTGCTTTCTTGCAGCCTTCCATTCTACTCTATTTGATGTCAATTCTCTCAATTCCCGATACCTTCTCTGTTTACGCCCTTCTTAATTTTTCCTATGTGCATATATCTTGGTCTTTCTTGTGGAATCTTCCCTTCTATTTTTCCTTCTATTATATTCTTAATCAATGTATTGTGTCTCAAAGTGTGTTCAATCAATCAATTTCTTCTTTGCCGTAGAGTTTTCCATATGGTCTTATCCTCTTTTTCTCTTCTATATACTTCCTCGTCCCTTACTTTGTCTCTCCATTTAATCTTCAGCATTGTCCTCCGGCACCATGTTTCAAATGCTTCTAACCTTCGCTGGTCCAGTCTTCAAATGTTCCAAGTTTCGGAACCATAGAGCGCCATGAAAGGCTTCACATGAAAGTCTTGAAGAATTGCTTCCTTGTTTCCAGCCTTAGGATCTTTGAACATTGTAATTGCCTCTTCTTCATGAATACGTTCTTAGCTTGGTTTATTCTTCGCCTGATGTCGGTCGAACTTCTTCCATCCCATGCTGCCCAGGTAAATGAAGGATTCCACTTGCTCTAGTTTCACTCCTAAAGTTATGATATCTGCATTCAGCTTCTCTCTGCCGCGCAAAAGGATTTTAGTTTTCTAATTTTTGATGCTCATATTATATTCCCCCAGTAATTGATCCGAATTGATAGCACTTAGATTTGTTTGCAGGTCCTCTCGCGTTTCCGCCACTACTGCGATGTCATCTGCAAACCGGAACATGTTGATTTCTTCCCCATTTACCTTGACTCCTTTGATACCCAATTCTTGTTTCTTTTATTGCCTCTTCCAGGTTGACGTTGTATATTGCTGGCGGGAGGTTGCATCTTTGTATTATTCCTTTGTTAATTTTCGCTTCTATTTTTCTTCCATTTTTCGTTTTCATTGTTATAATCTGATTATCGCGGAGGTTATGGATAATTCTCCTGTCATTGGAGTTCAATCCAAGCGCTTCTAGTATCTTGAATATCTTGTTCCATAGCACGCTGTCGAAGGCCTTGTCCAAGTCTACGAATGCCACGTATAATGGCTTATTTATGTGGCCCATTTTTTCGACCAGAACTCTCAAGCTGAGGATAGCCTCTCTTGCTCCTCGGTTCTTCCTGAATACGAATTGTTTTTCTGAGAGGTTTCCTGCTATCCTTCCTTTTATTCTTCGGCTAATTAATCGTGCAAGGATGTTTGATGCTTGAATCACCAGCCTCAATATTCTGTGTTCTTCTCATTTATCTGTTTTCGGTTTCTTCGGTATTGCAATCATTAAACTTTTCTCCAAGTCTTCTGGTATCTTTCCACTGTCGTAGCTCTCTTTGACTATTTCATTGAGGGCATCCTTCGCTTTGATCCCGAGTGCTTTGATTATTTCTCCATTTAGCTTTTCAACTCCTGGTGCCTTGTTGTTTCTCAGGTCTGCCACGGCTCTCTCGAATTCGCTTCTTAATACGTATACTATATGAGGATAAGATGACAGTGCACACCATTATCACTGAAAATTTGGATATGCGAAAGATCTGTGCTCAACTCGTCCTGAAGATCTTGACGGACTAACAAGAACAGAGTCGAGAGTCTGTTTGGGAAGACCTTCTCCGACGGTATAGCGTCGATTCTCCAATCATCTAACAGTCCTAACTTTAAACTAGCAGACTATTTTCTATTATCAAAAGGGAAGTCATCCCTCGAAGGACAACACCATGGGACCCTGAGTGTCGTCAAAGAAGCTTACACGCGTAACCTTAAGGATCTTCCAGAATCCACAACCAGGGATCCTTCGAGTCGTGGATAATCCACTTTTAAAAGTGTGTCGAAACTCAAGGAATGTAATTTGAAGAATTTTGAGGTATTGTATCAATATTGAAAATAAATCTATATTTCCGAAACTTTTCCTGATACTTTTTGTGCAAACCATGTATCTCTCCTGCAATTTTGTCAAAAAAAAGCATTTAGGAACACTCTATGAATATGTCCAAGCATAATTTGCACATATTATTGATACTTTCCATGTATATTTCTCAAACATCGTCATATGCTATTTTTAAAAGGGTAAAGAAAAGTTTAACAAAGCTGAAGCAAAAAGTGAACACCTTTCTTTTTAACTCAATCCTCGTGTCTGCCAGTTTTTGCTAGCTTCCAGTAGGACAAAGGAAGGAGTTGAATAATAAACGATCGCCTCGCCCCCCCTCTGCCACTCACCCTCACCTAGGCGGTGATACGAGTATAATCTTGCTGTGTGCATGCGTGAGTCCGTATGCGTCAACCAGTGAGCATCGCAAAGCTGTTCTTCAAATATTCTTCTGCATGGAACTCGGTTGCATTCAGCAGCAAAGGATGACTGCGCGGCAATGCAATGGGGGTCTGTCGCTGTATCCGTGGACACATTCCGAAGCATGGCGGAGGGAAATAACTCGCATTGTGGAAGGGGAACATTTAGTTTGGGGACGACATCCCACTGCCATAGCCGCCGGATGAGAAGGGATATTGAGGTTGGGATGGAGGGCAGGGTGTATTTGGGGAGCGTGGGGGTGGGAGTGGAAGGGGGAATAACGGTTGATTTTGCGGAGGAGAGGGGGAATTTGGGGTTGTGTGGTGTGAGCGCTACTGTCATTCGGCATGATTGCTCTCGTTCGAAATATACGGTAATTATTAATCAGACACGTGAACGAGCGATGTGCGATATGGGTAAGCGGGTAATGAGGGACTTTCACCCTCTGACAGGGAATAAATAAACAGTAACACGCGCAAATACGAAGGAAATTTATGCAGACAAAATTGTTCGTCCACTATAATATGGCCATATTGGTCATCGATTCGTCCGTGATGAGTGAAAAATCATATCTCTGAGTCAGGAATTATGAAATTTTATTACTTTGTTCTTTATCTCTACTTCATTGAACGTTATGATTTAATAGCTTTGTAAACAACAGCTGTGTTACACTGATAACTGGAATGAATTAACTTTCACTCGCATATTCAGAATTAGAATTTATTTTCATCAATTTTCATAATATTACTTCATATTTTCGTCAGATATGCTTAGGAGGAATGTCAATACTTTTAATAATAACTTAGCGAAATTACCCTGCAACTTCAAATGATTAACTACTCAAACGAAACAATCACTACACAGCCAGTTCAATAAATATCATGTAGGGCAAAAGTTGGCTAATCAAAAAAAAAGCGTTTATCAAATAATATTTAATAGATCTTGTTTTCTTCCAAAATTCTTTTAAAAAATTTGCAAAGAAACATATTTTCTGCGTGATTAATAAATTACTAGGGGCAATTGAAATGAACAATCGAAGTGGTCATTCTTCTTAAAGTGTGTCGTATTTGTAGAGAGCGTTCTCCATAGGTAAAATCATGGTTCCCTGGCATGTAACACTTGGTTTAGATATCGCAAAAGGCGTTGGTATACATGGAAAATGTAAACAGGAAATATCCAGTGAAACAGGAACAGAAGACGCGATGAAGGCAAATAAAAGTTTATCCGTAAAATCAGCCCACAATATAAATATCTTTGAAATGGAAAGCTCTCCGGCGACGCACAAACACAAACTCACAGATATAGAATTTTTGAAGTTTAAAAAAATATCTGTGTACACTCAACCCCAATTCCTTACAACACGACCATCCTTATTGCCACATTAGACGTTACATCTCTCTCTACCTTCGTTCTCCACAAAGAATACTAAGAGCCCTGAAATATTACTTCTCCCTACGACCCACACCACACATCCCATCCACAAATTTTCTCATCGAACTGAGCCAAATCGTCCTCACCAAAAATGCTTTCCAATTTAACGAGAAAATATACTTGCCATGAAAAGGTACTGCAATGGCCACACGTATGGCTCCTGTATATGCCAATCTTTTTATGGGTAAACTTTACCATTACTTTATCCAACAGAAAACCCTCAAACCACTCTTCTCGGCCGCTATTGATGATATTTTCCTCCTTTGGTCCCACGGGCGCGAAACTTTATCATCCCTCATTTCCTCTCTAAACTCCTCCTCGGTATGTTTCACATCTTAACTGACTCGAATATTACTTTCCTAGATATCGATACTCATCTCCAGAATGATAAGTTTAACACCTCAGTCCACATTAAACCGACCAACAACCAACAATACCTCCATTTCAATAGCCACCACCATCACATACAAAACGCTCCATTCCCTTCTCACTTTCAGTCCGTGCTTTCCGTCTCTGTAGCAACACCCCCCTCCAAACAGAAATACATTGACCAGCTACATGACTCTCTCAGAAAATGTAGATACCTTGAAAAACTACTGAATATTAAAATTCTCAAACCGTCAACCCAGTACACTCCTCTCCCAAAACCAAACCGCACAAAATGCCCTAACCTTATCACCAATTTCTTCCCCGGAACTCACAAAATTGAACATATAATCCGTGAAATTTTCCCAATAATTAATAACAGTCAATCCATATCAATTTTATTTCCACATTGTTCCTCCGTTTAGTTTAAATACCCGTCGAACTTACGAGACATCTTCAAGTCGACAAAACCCCCTACGAGAACCCCTGTCTCTTCCCCGCCCCTGTTCACACCATGCAACCGCCCACGCTGCAGATACTGCCATCTTCAAAGACCCTCCATCACCTTTACTACCAACCCCCAACTCGACGCCACCTGTACCTCAAAAAACAATGTACATCGCCTCTCCTGTAACTTCTGCCCTGCCTCCTTCGTGGGCGAATGCTCGACCACCCATTCCCTCCGGTTGAATAACCATCTCTATAGAACCAAATCTCCCACCGTCCTTAATTATCCCATCTCTAATCACAATGCTTCCCATAGCCAATCTTTCGATGACTACTTCTCTGTTAGGGTGATTGAAACCCTTCCCAAATCTGCAAGTAGCTTAGAGGTGAGAATCTGCGAGATGGCGCATAGCTGGATGCTCCAGTCATTTAAACACCCTGGGCTGAACCAAACCCACTGAATGCATCCAACAGCAGCGTACATTACCCCTCCCCCCTGGTTCGTTTCCTATTAGTCCCTTACCTCTCCTCCCCTCACCCTTTCCCCATACTTGTCCTCTCCGCTCTTTCTCGAGAAAGCCATTCTGATGACGATGGCCGTGCCGTCGAAACGTCAAATACATATGTGAGTGACCTTTGTGTTTCTGTGTTTTAAAAATTCTACGCCTGTGTGTTTATATATATAAAAACAGTAATCAACCCGAAGATCGATTTGGTAAGAGATGGTAGAGTTCACCCAGTACTAAGCTCGACGGCGTGTGGAATTAACACTTCAGGGTAGGTGGGCCAGTTCCTTACTCTGTACCGGCTATGGTTTCCCAGGAGGATCTGGCACTCAAAAAATCACACTGATTAGGTGGGGTTTGGAGGTGCCCAGAGTTCCTTGCCCGGAAATCGAGCCCGAGCCCTCTGGTCAGTAGTCCAACGCTCTACCCTTTGGACCACTGCCACCCATCGACTTTTTATACTATCTTTGGAATGGAACGCTCTCCGGCGACGCACCAACATTTCGATATAGAATTTTTAAGCCATAGAGACACAAAGAATGGACACTCACATACTCGTATGTAGTTGACGTTTCGACGGCACGTCCATCGTCATCCAATAATGATGACGGTTATGCCGTCGAAACGTCAACTGAATACAGTACAGAGTCGTGTACTTACTTGTAGTTTCTAGTTAAGTGGGGCTTTGAATACTAACAGCGCTAAGTCTGAATGCATCAAAATCCTACTTTTGCCGGTAGATTACACTAAATAGTTCCAAATAATATTATTTATCCTCTTATTTTATGATGCTTATTCTTCGGAACATTTTCCGTCAACTCATCTCTTCCTATTGATGTTTATTTCATCTTGACCCGCGCGGGCTCTCCGTTCGCCTCCGCTTCAGCTTTATTAAACATTGTCCCTTTCGGAATGGAAAATGGAGTGTGCGTCGGTAGGGAGGCCAGGTCAAAGCAAATATGGTACCGTCTCTGTCGCATTACGACAGGATATTAGGTTTCACAGCAGTTCAAAGTGGGGGGGGGGGGTAGAGTATGTCCTCGGCGCAACAGAGTTCGGAGGAGGACTTTACGGATAAAGGGTCGCGATACACGTCAGCTGCCATCTTGCCGATGCCACATTCTCTTGTCCTCTCTCGCGATCTCTCTCTGAAAGGGCAGGGTATTTGGGGAGGGCCCGAGGATGCGTCCACCTGCAGAGATCCACTCCCTGTCCGCCATCTCCTCCTCCTCCTCCTGCGCCACACCGAACAGCCTCCAATCAAGTGCAGACACAAGACATCCATAAAATATGGCTTTATTTGACATATTTTTCAAAAGTTTTTTTGGTGAATTTCGGTTTTGTTTGAAATAAGCATTAAACAATCGTTTTTCAAAGGAATATTCCAGCAGCCACCCTATGTTTGACCTACTCTAATTATTTCACATCAGCTTCGCACAGTCAATTAGATATGTACAAATAAGAATTACAAGAACCACATTGCCAATCAGAGTTGCGGAGTTTTTAAATTAGGCTGTCACCGATTTCACTCAAAAATTGATGTCTTTAGTCTGAGGAATCATTGTGCCGTCATTCAATCAACCAGCCGCTTCGCACAAGGTATTTGACGCCAACGTTTGATGATTTTGTGTTTTGATACATAAACTTGATGATAAATTAAAATTCGAGTTTGCCTATTAATTAATCAATAAGGTTTAATTTAGTTAAAAATTAATTATTTTTATATCGGTTTTATGAATTGCCTTTAGATGCTTAAAAAATTAGACAGTAATGTTTCAGTCTCTAATTTTCAGTTTAGTCAGCAGATAAAGTGCTTCAATAAACAAGTTAGTTCCTTCTCTTTGTCTCTGCCCCTGCCAAGCTTTGAAAGGCCGTCGGGAGGAAAGGATAAGGAGGACCCGGGGAGGGAGCGGGAAAGGGTAAATCGCTTCCCAGAAGCGGCGGGACGGGGCAAAAGGGGGCGACCCCGGCGGAGATTGAATGGATTTCCGACCCCCCGACTGATGCGCCACCGCACTCGCTCTGTCCGCACCTCTCACGAGCACAACTCCTCGGACCCTCCCTCTAGCACCGTGCTCTTGGGGTGGAGGTTCAAGGGGGACACGTCAATGGGTGGGGCTAATGTGAGTCAATGAGGAATATTTGACAATTTTTTAGGCAATATTTTTCCTTTTCTCATGTCAGACCGTCATGATATTTGGTGACAATACTTACACGGGTGATTAATTGGTTACCGTAAGCTAATATCTTCCACAACAGTTTATATTTAGACTCTTCTCGAGTTCTTGTAGAATATTTTAATGTCAAATTTCCTCCGAGACTCTTTCGTCTCTACGTTCTTAGAGCCACAGAAAAGTGAAATTGGAAGACATCGACACAAGACAAGGTGAGGAATTCCTTTTCGTAGAGGTTATTTCGTGACCGCTCTCAACGCACGTCAATGAGTAAGCAAGTTAGCTGATTGATCCCTTCATCGCTGATTTGCTCTATTTCTAGACTTCAATCCCAGCTATTAATCATATATTTAGCTCTTATGAGTAAAATCGAGACATTTCACATGATTGTTGAGGTATTCTGAGTGAACAAGGTACGAGGGGAAAAGTTGGAAAGTGGAGAAGATGGATGAAGCAAGGCAGTTGAATGTGTGGGGAGTTGAGAATAGTTTATTCCGTAGTTGGGATTCCAGAGTGCAAGCCAAGCCCTTTGAGGTAGTTGTGTCAAGGTAAGTTAATCTTAGTCTTTCGTTCCAACGTCTTGCCCTATACAATACCAGTGATAAAAAATGACTACCTAGGCTTTACCCACACTCACGACCTCTTCTGGTTGAAACAAATATGGAGATTATGTGGACAAGCTAACAAAAAATTAGGATTTATTAGAATAATTATGGATGAATGTCATCACATTTATCCAGTACTCTGTCATAAATTCCATTAAAATTTATCCAGGACAAAAGGACAAAGAGAAATGATATCTGTCATTGGCTAGGCGTCATTTAGAATATGCTGTAATTATATGGGGTCCTCATGGACGTTGGATTAATTGCCGCATTGAGATCGCGTTGCAGCGTAGAGGAGCTAGATTGGTAAAACATTGTTATGATAAAACTTAGTAGCGTATTCAAAATATTATAGAGCAGTTAGGCTGGGGATCACTCACCGAGTCAAGGTTAAATTACGTATTGAAGCTCTTGCGCATTAATTGGAAGGAGGTCTCTTTAGCAGGGCTGTTGAAAATGCATTGTTAGCCCTATCGTTCTACGCTAAGCGAGATCATGTTAATAAAATTAGAGAGATGAAGTGCACAACAAATAGATTTAAGATGTTTTTTCCACGGATGATAGGGGATCAAAATAACGTTGTCCGACCGCACTAGGAGGGAAGGTGTTTTGGGTGAAGGGTATTTTGGTATGTAATCGTCCCCTACCACACACCTAACGGTGGTTTTAAGGTACTATGCAACATGGTATAAAATTGAAATCTTTCATGGGGCCCACACATAATGAATATATGTGAGGCTTTCTGGAAACCGAAAAAGAACAGCATTTATTTTCATGAAAATAAATCATCTACACAATACTGCGCAAGCCGCCGCAAGGGCGTGTGGCAGGGAGTGTTAGGTCTCTACCCGTAAAAGTAAAATATAACCGCATACAGAACAAACATATTTATGGAAACCCACACCCGCAGAGGCGTATATATTTGCGAAAACCTTCTCAACCCACACTCATGCAAATATATATAATATCAATCTTCATACACATGCGCATTCAAATTTAGTAAAAATCTATCCCTTAAAGTGGAAATTAGAATTGAAAAGTAAGAAGGGGAAATTCCACTACTACATGGACATGCACCACCTAATGGTCTCCACCCCCAAGGACACAGGTAGGGAATGTGACACACCGCAGGAGGCGGGCAGCGGAGTCCTGCCCCCCCACAGGGAAAGAGAAAAGGATAGAAGGGTAAACTTGAAAGCAAACAAAACAGGGCAAGCAATGTTGTAACGAGCACTACGTTCTTTAATGGAAGTCCGATAAGATCATGCAAGAAGGGTTTTGATAACAAATGAAGATATGCTGAAAGAAGTTGATGAGGCTGGGAAACGAAGTAGCTACGTATGTGTGTATATGGTTTAAATTTTGACAGTGGAGTTGCTCCAAAAAAATCACTTAAAT